>VXAY01003150.1:278389-463769 GCA_013399855.1 Oxyruncus cristatus | reverse complement strand
AAAAAAAAAAAAAATTCACAATGCAGTAAACCAAAAAGAATAGGCCTTTGAAAACTGCCCTACTCTCCACAGCCCTTAGGCAGAGCTGGAGTTTCATCAGTGGTGGAGAATTCTAAATTTAAACACTGTCTATTTTTCAGCCCTTACCTTCTAGTAAAATAATAGCCCTATCATGGCTCCTTCACTTCCCATCCAGAGAACACGGTGTTCCCACCTATTTAAATTACTCCAACAAGTCCCTTAGAACAATAAAAAGGCCGTTTAAGGTCTCCTGGGTTAACTATCTACAACCAGAGGAATAATGAAAAGCTGAGAGAATTTACTGGGAATCTGGCATTTCAGAGCTTTGCCTCCTGTTAATTCCTGAGAAAGGTGTCAGTTCTGACAGAGCTTGAATTTACCTGGAGGGCATATCCTTTTAAAACAGGGCAGAAAGAAATATCCATCTATTGTACCTGTCACTCCTCAAGGTGTGCTGTCTGCGGGCACAGGGTCAGCCAGTAACTCTACTGCACGTCGGGTCTTTGAAGATCCAACTCATTGCCCAGGACAGCCAAGTCTGCACCTGGTTTTGAAGGTGCACAACGGGAGTGGGGTTGAGGAGTCAATCTCAGTTGCCGTAGGTTTTATACCTCACTTTGCTGTGTTTTTTTTTAAATAAGTAGAAAGGTCACGAGGCTTACATGGGAGCCTTGGAAGCTGGTGTAAAATAGCACAGAATGAACAAAGTCCAGCAAAGTGTGCGTGGTCATGCTACCTGTAGAACTGGCCTCTAGCTGTCACAGATTTGCTAACTGTCATCTAAAAGCTAATGCCTTTGTCCTCTAGGTATTAGATAATTTAATACGAACTTTCCAATTCACCCTGACGAAAATTAAAACTTGGGGTTTTATATTGCCTCTTCTGCCTTCCCTGTCTTTCACTATCTGTCACACATTTGGGGGGAGATGACATAAGCTCCTTGCAGGGGTATATTTTTAGCAGAGCAGCTTACTTAGCATGCAAACCAAATACATAATCAAAGTGGGGGGTTTTTTTAAAGGGAAAGTCATCTCAAGGTTGACTTAAAAGCCAAACAGCTTTATCTCACCTAAGTCTCGGCTAAGTGCTGCAGTGTGTAGCCCTATGTGTAAGATGAGTGCTCTTTCCAGTGAGGCTGTGTTGATCTATGATCTAATCTAGGCTCTTTAAATAAGCTTTTAAGTGTGTAACTAAGAACCCCTTTATCTGTTATTAATGTCTCGTTCTGTTATCACTGCAAGCAATTTAAATATGCTGGTCGTATTTGATGAATTCCTCTACACATTTCCTTTCCTCCCAAAAATATACGAAGCTTGGTAAGGAATTTTTTTTTCCTTCTACATTCCTTATGAGCTCAGTAGCATTCTAACAACATTAGCCTCATGCACATAAAACCCTGAAATGTCTGGACATGCATGCAATGTGACTCACTCACACCTAGTGAACAAGTTCTCTCATTCAAAGACTGCAGAAGTGTGAGTTTCTTGAATCACTGATTTTATTAGTACAAACATGCTGAACTTTACTGACATACCTTTTACTTTATTGGCGTACCTTATTTTATACGTCTTAAAGACCTTGGCAGGTTTTCCACAGTTAATTTAATCGAGATAACATTCAGGGGAGAAAACAGAATACCACACTAAATCATAAAAGGAATTTCTCCTCATCTCTCTTGTGTTAGGGGTGGCTGACCTAAGAAGGTACCTGCCACATAACCGGGTTTTTTCTCATAGGGGTTTATTTATTCTTGTC
This sequence comes from Oxyruncus cristatus, assembly GCA_013399855.1. Lineage (NCBI taxonomy): Eukaryota > Metazoa > Chordata > Aves > Passeriformes > Cotingidae > Oxyruncus > Oxyruncus cristatus. Next base: position 461,993 of record VXAY01003150.1, on the reverse strand, counting down.
TAAAGCCAAATCTTACCACAGCTGTGACTCCAGTTCAGTCTGAGCTGTGGGAAATGTCTTGAGTTTTCACATACTGTTAGGGAAGCCCTGTGTCCTGCATGAAACCTAAAGCAATACTCATTATGCATATTTGCATTGGCTTCTCCGTCACCCAGGAAAAATGTTCTTTAAAAAGAGCAAATAAAGGAAAAGCTGCTAGAAACAATTAACTGCCTTGGGAACGGTACCTGCCAAGTCAGCTTTTAACTTGTACATCCAGTTGCCACAGAAGTTGATCCGCTCCATAGCACATTGCATCTGACTTATCCTGTTGCATCTCAGAACTGCTGAGCCTTGTTCTCTGGACAAAAAGAAAGATATCACAAAGGTCACATCTACCTTTCTACCCTTTCTAAATCTTCCAGCCCCAGAAAAGAAAGGTGTTTCTTTTCTTAAACATATAGTCTGCTGCAATGACAGATATTTAGCTAAGTGGTGAGATAGATGAATATGCAAAAGTTAAAATCAGGATTACAGTTCTGTTTTTGCTTAAATGAAAGTACCTGATAAAGTATTTTATTCTGACTTTCAGCTGCCTTATTCATAATCAACTGAGACTTACAATCCTTCAGCAGGTATTTATAGTGATGAGAATTTTCTGTGCTTGCTAGGAAGGCTTAAGCAAGTTTTGACTTCTTTGTTAACAAGGAAGTGCCTCTAGACAATTTCAGTCACAGCCCCTCCAGCAAACTATTGCAAAACTGGTTGAGTAGTATGATCCTGATGCCTTATTTATGCCAAGTCAGTGACCAAAAGCAGCTCTAAAGGTAGTTAAACTAAAAGAACAAGAGTAGAGCATTCGGAATGAGCCTGTAAGTCTCATCCTACTATGTTTTTATATGGAGAAATGCTGTAATTCAGCAATATCTGGTTTTCCATTGCTCAGAGACTCAAGAACAGTCATTTCATCTTGTTCACACTGACATACCTAGGCAAACACACATCCTTACATGTGCATGCACACACACACAGAACAAAAAAGCAAACACAGTTTCAAAAAACACCTGAATATAACATTGTTCAAGCAGAAGGTGCAGAGCTTGGAAATGTTAAACGCCGTGCTAACAGTGACTTTGTACCCAGCCCTTTGTAAGAACTGATCTGTGAATGGTGCACCACATTTTTAATGGACATCCTTGTCTCTTAATTCATAACCCTGAGTCTTAAAACTGCATCATAAATGCTCCTGTCACAAGTTAATATACCACCAAACTGTGATAAGGCAAACTCCAGACAAGAAAACACTGAAACCATAAATTCCTTCAATGAATGTTACTAAGTATGATGCTTCAGAAACATAGCTCAGCTAATTGCATCCTAACACATAAACTCAAACCAGTACAAAATGTAATGTGCACACTATGGGCTCCTGAAACAAGCCTTAGCAAAAGACCCAAGGATGTAGCTAATTCCTTGCGATAGTTACTAGGAAAGAGAGAATTCTGCACCAACATGTCTTGCCTCCTCTTTCTAAATCTGTTTTATAACTGTAAAAGGTCTCCTTCGTTGCCCTCTCACTTCAGTACTGATTTCATACTTTTTTTTTCCCCCCTCCTTTTTTTTTTTTTTTAATTCCTTGCTCTGTTAACAACCTTTGCAATGCAGAGGGTCTTACTGGAAAAAAAAAATGCCTGGAGCCTTCATATCATTTGCATATCATTTTAAATACATTTACATCACATTTTAATCAAGGAAAATGCAAACGCATGGTTATAACTTTTTATTTATAGAGTTCTTATAAAGCACTCAGCAAAACATGCAGACAAAATATGACCTCAGGGCTGAAAAGGAAAAAGTATCAGTGAGAAGACTGTTAGCATGTCTTGAAAATTCATCTGATAATTGTCCTGCTTTACGTTTAACTATTATTGTTTGAGGCTATTTAGGAACTTGTAATGTTTTGATTTAATCAGTTTTATGATAGAAAAAGTCTGTCTACAAGTACCCACAAAGTAGCTCATGCATAGAGCACACATGAGTCTCTTAGTCCTGGATGCCATCTGGCAGATATCTGCTGAGACAGAGATGCTCTAACTCAAGGGTGCTTGCAATGGACAGATTCTTGACAGATCTCACATGATCCTCACCCTCAGATTTCAAAGTTCTGCTGAAAATAACACCCAAGATAACCTGACATCTGTTGCATCTCCTCAAAATTGCCATGATATGGTCAGCCAACCCACATCTCACATTTCCTTGAAATATGAGGCTGATAAGGGGGAAGGGTCACGATAACAAAGCTGGACAGGAAAAAGGTGTTCTGCTCTTCCACACCACCTTGTCACCCACTCACAAGTCTTCCCACCTGAGCCTCCTCAACAGCTGCCAGAAGATCCAGTATTTCCCCTCCCTACCTCCCACTCCGAAAATACAAGTATTCCAGTGGCTGATTCCCCTCTGCCTCTCAGTTTAAAGAGTGATGTGATCTGTTGAGGGGGAAATTTCAAGGGAGCTCTGTAATTACAGATACGGTAACAATACTGGAGAAATTTTGTAAGATCGTGCTTTAAAAAGTCCAGCAATGCCAGAATTAAAGAAGAATTCCGATTCTCAGAACTACACTGAAAGTCTCCATGAGAACCTGTGACAGAAATAAGACCTGATTGACACTAGATTTAACTACATTAAAAATGTTCATATGCCTCACCCAAAAAGTTAAAGCTGAACATTTCTGCAGAATTAAAATCCTGAGAGAACTTTCTCCAAGATATTTTCCAAACTGTGACATTCCCCAAACGAAACACCTTTATCAGATTTCCTCTTGGGCCTCTGGAAGTCAGAGAAGCAGCTGATTGAAATTGAGAAGATTCTTCTCAGCTTAAAAACTACTCACAAATAAATAAGTCACATCCTCAATAGGTTTGTCCATCTTGAACTGAACACTGAATGACTCTCCAGCTCGAAAGAAGCAGGTATAAAACAACGTAATTATTGATGGTATTCTAGGTACAAAAGTGGTGCTTCTGATATGTGAGCCCCATAAATGTCTGCCTCAATCTAACAAACAATGTTACGAGATTTAGTAGGTATTCGTAAAATATTTAGTGACTCCTGGGTGAAATGTCCTTTTAAAGTATTATTATTATTGTTGTTGTAGAAAACAGGAAAGGCCAGAGTCTTACTAAAGTAAAGGCACAGAAACCACAGGAAATATGTAAGGAAAAGAACAAAACCCACTGTGATACTTTAAAAAACCACTGCTTTAAAGGCATCGCTTCCTGTTCCACAGTTGGTCTATCTACCTTTTTATTTTTCCAATCTTCACAAGACATCAGTGTTTTAGACTTATGTCTTATTGGCATGACAGAGATATTGTATAAACTAATTCTCGTTCAGGGCAGCAAAATAAATGAAACTGCTACTGCACTAAAGAAATTTCGCTTTAGGGCTTTAAGGACAGCAATGATACAGGGGAAAAAAATCTGTTCAAGCATACAGTGGTCTTCCGAGAAGGGAATCAAGACCTTTCTTCTTTCCTCTGGAAAATACTGGGCTTCTCAGGTAGTAAAGCAGTACTGGAGTGACTGAGGCACATGATATCAACAAAGTGGCTCTGGACTGTGCTTTGTGCCTGCCCACCCTCCAAAGCCCATAATGTGGGAGGACAGAGAGCTTGTGAGGGAAGGAGGTGCAAGTCAGAGCCAGAACAGAGCTTTTAGCTGATAGTGAAAGTTAACTAAACTCCGTGGGTTTGGGATTTGGGATTTATTTTGTTTCGTTGTTGTTTTGGTTTATGGTTAGGGATTTTGGTATGTTGGAGTTTTAAATATTAAAATAGAAAAAAACCCCAAACAAAACAAACAAACACAAACAGAACAACTGCTTGCCACAACAGGAAAAGGGAGAGCTCTTGGAAATGAAATTTAATGAGTGATAGTTCATAACTCATCTCCCATGTCATTACCACATTATCCACCTTTTCTGACATTTTTGTCTGCTCAAGGACCAATTCAGCAGTAAATATGTTCAGAGTTGAGCTATCCTTGATGATCTCTGGAATGTCACTCTGCTCAAGCATCTATTGGGATGTTATTCTTTTCATAGCTGCATTACTCATTCCCAGGTAAGCTATGGAAGTGGCCTCCACACAGCCATGAGGAAAGTTCTTTTGGCTCCTGAGGAGAAGCCTTCATCCAGGTACCATGTGACGGCAACTGACGGTAGGGATGATGAACAAAGCCATGAAAAAGAAAATACAGCAATATTTTCTTGAATTACCCCCCACTTTCTACAACTTATAAACAATTCTCAGGTTATAAAAACTTGGGAGATGCCAAGTATTTAATTTTTTTAAAAAATCACATTGTTAGCTGTGTGTTTTTGCATAAAATTGTACCTCTGACTCAGTGAACAAGCTTGAAAAAGAAAAGACATATCTGGCATTCCATGCTTTTTGACTGGAATAAAAATTCGTAAGAGATGTGGCAGAATACATCTACAGTTCAGTGTTTTAAACACAGTTGAGGCTCATAACTATGACTGAGCTTTGAAAACTCACAGGAAACAACGAGATAGGCTCCATCCTGTTCAAAGTGGATGTTCATATCAAGCATTTAAACACTACTGCCATATAATACTTTCATATTATTAAATGCTAGCATATTAAAAAGATGCAGGGGCCGATCAGACAGTATAACATTGTCAGCACACACAATTTTATCAAAATATTCACTATTTTGAGTGGTTTTCTTCAAGATCCCAGTGGTAGCTGTATTTGAAGGTCAGATTTCAAAACAATTTCTTACCTCTGCTTTCAAGCAAAGTTTCATAGCTGAACGCTATCAAAAGCACTGAAAGCACCAAATGAGATGTTATAAAAACATTGGTTTTTAAAACCTCTCTTGAAGGCAATGTGATGACTATGATTAATAACACTACATGAGTGTAGATCAAACTTAAGGACAAAACTGCATTTTAAGTTGTGAAAGGTCACACTGATCTTTGTACCTGTACTTGCCAGGTTTATTTGTACTTAATGCCACCCTGACTGTAACTTATAAAGAGCATCTATATATCTCAAAAAAAAAAAAAAAAAAGAGTGAAAGCAATTTCAAGATTTATATAGAACAGAAAGAAAATAGAAACAATGCAGAAAACTTCATGACATGAATACATATATATTTTAAAATTAGGTTTATAAAATGTAGTTTAAAAAAGGTTGCATTTTACTCTGCATTGCACTGAACTTTATATCAAATTTTATTTCTGTGATTACTCCAAAAATTGGACCTATTATATTATTACTGTTCAAAAAACAGAGTGTGGTCTGGTAATTTTTTAACGAAAATCTAGTATCTAAGCAAAAAGGCAAGCTTAAGGCTTATAATAAAAATGTGAAATATCATGAACTGGGCAGGGGAGGAATTTGCAACACCAACAGATTAACCTCCATTCAGTAAGGGTAGAGGCAAGGAAATAAAAGAAACATGTCTGTCATCAATAGCACTGTGATGACACGAGGAAGGTCAGTTTTGCCAGAATTTTCATTTCTTCCTCCAGGGAACATGAAACACATGATCATGCACTTGGAGGAACAGCAATACTGCTTGTGATCCATCATCCTTTCTGTCTCTTGAGTGGAAAACTGAATTTTCAGGAGTCAACGAAAGGAAAAAGAAATTAATTTAAGTACAGCTCAAGAACTGGGACCACTGTCACCATGAGGAACTGTTAAAAAAATCATCGAACAATTGCCTCTGCCAAAACACAGCAATAATTCTGAATGTCTCAAACAAAATTTTCAATAACAACCAGGTAGAAGACAAACACTGCACCTCTTTCTTGTCTTTTACCCGTTCAATTGTGAGCTCTTTGTCTGTATGCCTGAAATGAGTCATTCAGTGATTTTTCCTGGAATTTCTCTTGTTCCAAGGGTCGAGGTTTTTTGACAAGTCGTTATAGATGTGTACTCCTCATGCTTCACGGTGGCTCTGATGTAAGAATTACCCCAGAGAAATGAGGGTAATTACAAAATTATTTTCTTCTATTTCTGTAACATGGTCCAGTTCTTTCTAAGGTCTCCAAAGCTCAGCAATGAGCTAGGTCACAGTATTGACTATAGTTCAAGTCAAGCACTGAGAAGTAGGAAGAATGAAAAGTGAAATATTTCAACTAAAAAGTCTTGCTATCTGTATTTGCTTTAAATATGCATTTTTTTAATATTTCAGTATGATCATATTTGCATGATTTCCTTGATTTGATTAAATTTTAAATTACTTGTGATACAGAATGTTAAACTCAAGAAGTTTACGCTGTCAAATACCATGAAAAAAGTATATCTGCACACATATGTTTATATAGCTCCTATTTCAATTCCACTTTAAGAAAAACACAAGCAGGTTTCTAGCCGGTTTTAATTATTTTTCACCTTCTTGTTTTCTTCCTGAGTTATGTTAAGAAAAAATGTATCCTCAATAATATTTTAAAGCCATCGCTTAATGTTCTATCATACATCACCACACATTTCACTTCCTAGACCTTTCAGCAGTTATACAGCTGTTATTTATGGCACTAGCTACTGGTTTTACAGGCTGATTATCAGAAAGGGAATAGTAGCTGGGCTTTTTTTCTGTATTCTGTTTCTCCAAAAATGAAAGCAGAACAAAACCAGTGCAAATAAAGAGGGAAAATATTGCTGTGTCTTAGTCTGAGTTCTGACAAGGCTAAACTGACAGGTTACTGGTGGCCTTGGTCTTCCTGTTTTTAACTATTTTAATTCTTCCTTTATGTCAACCACCATAATGGTTTTTCCGTATTTATATACTAGTGTCAGGTCTCATACAGCTACACAAAACTGACATATATTCAATTATCTCTTCCTTAACAGCTCTCCAGTATCAAGCACCTAAGTTAAGTACAGCTCCAAAGACAACGCAGTACAATATTAAGTGAATTTTAATAGTAAATAAAAGATGGTGATTGCCCTCTTCACCTGTCAAACAGAAATAAACACTAAAATAACAGTATCATTATTTCAATTTAACAAAACATGAATAGTGACACTACATTTCAACATCAGCAGGCAATCATTAGCACAGAGCCCAAGTTATCACAAGAGAAAGCAAAACAGATAAATCATTCAAAAGAAATGGCCTGTTACTAGAAACACAAGCTCATGTGTCAACAAATTGCATCACAGGAAAGATCAAATTGCCACACTCACAAGCATGGGTTATAGAGGCAAAATGGCAGAGATATATTGTTAGTGATAATTGAGAACTGAAACAATCATATTATAAATATTCATTATAGAAAGAGAGCTTCACTCCTTAGAAAACATTTCCAGGTTGCAAATGTGTAATTGACTTTTTTTTCTTCCTTGTTATGAAGGATGAAAGACCACAGCATCTGTTGTACTACACAATCGGTCTGTTCATAACCCTGAAAAGTTGGGCACTTAAAGGTGAAAATATGCAAGAGGCTTTTCTCTCATTACTTATTTCTGCAGGTCTGTAAAACTGAAAGGATTAAAACTTTAGATCCATTGATTACAAGCCTAGGGAAAAGACTGGAATGGTGCAGTTAATACCCAGCTTCTTTTTAAATAGAAAGTCACAATGACTTACTCTGCCTACAGAAATAAGAGGATCTGGCTGGAAGAAGATCTCCAAAATGTGGAGGGCAAATCTTAACACAATGAACTTTTTGGAGGATTTCTATTCCCATGGTGAGAAAACAGCAGAGGTGTTAATTGTGAACTACAGTTCAATATAAAGGCCCCACAGAGCACTTGGTACTCAGTTTTGTTTCCAATGAAAGGCCCATTTTTTTCAGCTAAAAATTCAATCTCCAAGCCCTCTGTTCCACTCAGAATTCATAGTTATGCCTAATCTGCTGCTTTTCTGGCTCACTTACAGGCCCTGTTGGCAGGTAGTGAATGCAAAATCATTTTAATGGGGGAACCCCTGGGAATGGGAGCAAAAGTTTTGAGCATTTGCAATTTACAATGACATACGACCAGCTGTTGGATAAAATGGGCCTCCAGCAGTGGAGCTGACCGGACTGAGAACATTTGTGGGGATATTTTCAACTCAGAAGCTCTGCTAAAGATGGAAACTGGATCATCTAAACAACAAAAGAACAGGGTTGGTCTGGACAGGGAAGCATCATGAGGACATACGGTACTTGTTAAACCCACTGCACAATGAGAAGAACTTCATCCCCACTTTGAGGGCCACAAACTGTTGAGGCCACAAGCAAAGTGAGGGACAACAGAGCTTGAAGGCCCAATGGGAAGACAAGCAAATAAAATGGTTCAGGCTGGTAGCAAACAAAGAGAAGAAACTGCTGGACAAGGACAGTTTCAAGTGATGGACAGTTCGTACAAATGTGAAATTAGTTGGGATCTAGTCCTGAACATATTTAGGGCAACACAATCAGACATTAATTCCCATTTTTCTATTACTTATCGTCTCCTGAACAATAGCTCTAAGTGATGACAGCTGGTGCCAAGTTTAAAGAAAAAGAACTTAATTCATTTCCCACCGAAATCAATAGAAATGTCTCTTTGTCTTCAGGGGAGAGTAGATTAAGCCATTTGTGAGCAAGAGTACCTGCTCATAGCAATCCTATTACAGAACAATTGGAAATATTATACCAAACTAAAGAATAATAACTGTGGCTAAGAAATAATAAAAAAATCCTATTTTTAAATATGCATCATTCTCCCTTTGATACAAAAGCTAGCCATGATGTTCTATTTTACATTCATTTTTTTCCCCACTCATTCAACTGATCAGTGGTTCTCAAGGTACCTGTTTTTCTCCACCTTGCTCTTCTCCACGGAATTGCTCCCTCAATTCTTTCACACAACACAAGCATTATTTTCAATCCAGTGCCTCCTAAAACATCCACAGGAACATTAAAAGAAAAACATGCCTTAAAAATCTTGTATTCACTTTTGTGCAGCATTTTCTAAAGGAAAACAGTAGTTTATGAGACTGAACTCTCCTGAATTCCTCTGCAGGGGGTTCAATTGCTCTAGTATGGGGAAGAGGAGAAACATTCACCAGGTGGGCATTAGCTGGGAGAGAGAGGCACTGGCAGGTTGGTGTAAAAGCAGCTACTTATGTGTCTTCATCCTTGGAAATTTTCAAGACCCAAATGGTTGAAGCCCTGAGTAACCATGTCTGATCTCACAGCTCACCCTGCCTTGAACAGGGTTGGTCAAGAGACCCCCCTGAGGTCCCTTCCCACTTGATTTATCCTGAGACCCCCCTGAGGTCCCTTCCCACCTGATTTATCACTGACTCGACCTACTTGATCTCCATCTCCCAGCTGAGAGGGGAAAAAAAAGAAAAAAAGAAAAAAACCATCGGCCAAACAGAGTTACTCAGGTTTAAAAAAAAAACAATCTGTCTCTGTATCAGACATGAGAAATCCCTTAGTCCATATCCCTTCACCAAGGGAGAACTATGATAACTGTACCATTCCTGACAGATCTATAGTTTACATTTGTTAAGATTTCCTCTGCAGAGATATGGAGTCTCAGCAGCCTCTGCTAGTAGTTCACTCTGATATGCCACTATCCTTCTCAGGTAGGTTTAGCCTAACTCAGTGTTTAAGTATGTTTACTTGCAGTATAGCTCCATAATTTCTTGTCCCAGCTATTAGACATGGAGGGCAGAGCACTCCCTCCCTCTTTGCAGCACTTTGTTCTGTGTTTTTAAATTAATCTCAATCTGTCATCCAGTCCGAACAACCCCAGTTTATTCAAACTTTCCCTGTGTTTCAAGTCACTGATCATCCTCCTTGCCCTCTACTCTGCTCTCTCCAGCTGGCCAATACCCATCACACCATGCAATGTCCAGAGCTGGACAGCCTCCTCCAGCTGGGACTGCTGCAGGGAACAGAGTAGAAACTGGACTCCACGCGTCTGGCAGGTTGTGCTCCACACACAGCCAGGTTTGCTTTATTCACAGCATCACAAAGCCCTTGTCTTAGCACAACTCAACTATAATTCTAAGACGGATATTTTCCTGCAGAACTGGTATTATCCCAAGTTACTACACTGAATACTAAAGCAGAGAATTAGATCTGCCTAAACGTTGAAATTCCACTCCTCCTTTCTGGACAATATCCTGACTTTTTCAAGTCACATCTTCAACTTTCTAAAGAATTTTTATTTCTAATTTAAATCTTAAAAAAATGTTCAAGCTATACATAAGTCTAGCAATCCCTCTATTTCATCACTTGAGTCTTTAATGAAAATATTGAGCAGAACTTCAGAGTTGTGTAACTGGGAGGAAGATGTTATTTCCTGAACCTCTCTCCTAACCTCCTTCCTCATTTCCAGTCCATTTCCTTCCTCCCTCCCTCGGGCATCTGCAAAGGACAGGCAAAGAACTAGAGGAGAAGGCAGGATTCGGCCATTTCAGCAGGCAGACATGCAATATTGTAGTGATAAAAGCCAAAAGCAGCAACAAAGAGGTACTGGGATAAAGAACTGTGATCCAAAAGTCGAACTTTGTATAACACAGCTGATGTTGGACCTTGCTTGTCATTTTCTTGGAGTTTTGACAGTGAGACATTTACAAGTCTAGTAACAGCTGTATAGGATATCCCTTTGTCCCCTATAAATGTCTTTAGGCTGAGCTCTGTCTATTTTAACGGCACCCATCAAACAGTCTGCAGTGCCTTAGCACTGCTCAATCTTTCTCACTCTTCTCAGACATTCTCCTTGTATGCTCAAACCTGGAAACTTTCAGCTTAATGGCTTAATTGCACTCTCAGATAATGCAAATACAATACTTCAGTTGCTGTGGAAAGCAAAACAAAACAATCCAACCAAACAAACAAAATTTTATCTGCTGGCAGAGTGTCTCCATGTGAAGCAAGCTGCAGTGAGGAAAATTCTACCTTATTCTGAATGGAGACAGAAACCTTGATAAAAACCAGTTGTATTTAAGTGCCTTCAGTTTTGTGGTGCTGCCTAACTGTGTCATGTCTCTTTTAAGACAATGCCAGAGTCAAAGCCACAACCAGTTGTCTTAATGGGAAGGTTTGAAAATATATACATTTTTATGGGAATTATTATGATTATCAAAAATGAAAACACAAGTCTACTGTTAATATAGTTCAAAAAGGGAACTTTGCACTTTGGAGTAGTGACTGAATGTACAACTGGAACTTACCCACACCTCGAGCTGTTGATAAATGCAGTTGACCTTGGCTTTGGTCACCAGCACACAGCAAAAAAGTATTTCTATTTAATAAAAAATAAAAATAATTGAAAAAAAAATCAGAGAGTTCTCTTCCAGAAGTTATTCCAAATTTAGGTTAGGTTTAATGTAGTTTCATTAATCAGCAGTTTGTCTACTGTAGCCTAACACTGGAGAAAAAGTGGATCACACAGATGTGGACCTCTAGAAACATTTATTTAAATACTTAATTATATTTCCTGTCAATATCTAACAAGAAGAGCAAAGCCTCTTTTCTATTTTCCATCCTATTCAGCACTAAGAAGGACGTAGTATTCTTTTTTTCCCCTCACCAGAAACCAAGTTTGTCACAACCCCAGCCAGGACTGACCTACTTAGATTGTCCATGACATACATAATGTTACTTCAAGGTGCACTGTTTTCCTCTACAACAAAGAATCTCTTCATGTTCCCTGAGTGTATCATGTGTTAAAAGGCATGTGCAGAATCTCAGCAAAGGAAAACAGAGATTCATAGAAAAAAAACATACTTAAACATAATTTCAGAAATATTCAACATTAGACAGAAAAGAAATATTTCTTTAAAATTATTCTAAAACCAGAAAGAAGAAAGATTTCTGAGGTTTACAGACCAGGGAAGTATTTTCCACTTAGTTTCCACTTAGATGCAGGCTTGTCCTGGCATCAAGTAGTAGCAATACAGGCAAAACATCTCAAAGCATCTCTTCCCTTTTCACAACAACTTTTTCACAGCAGGGCTGAGGTGAAACAATGGCAGTCTCACATCCCTGTTGCCAGTTCTTACCCATTGTACCAGAGCATTAAAAGCATTTGGCAGACATCCAACTACCCAGAACTAAAAATGATTTAGCTGAAAAATAAAATAGGGGTGTTTCCCAGGGTCTTTTTAAGCCAAATCAATTCCTCAGTCAGGTTTACTACTTTCTTATGCAAGACCTTGTGCTAGAACAGCAGTCATTAACGTGATGGTGAAGACTATATGGGTTGTACTATTAGCCAAACTCTAACTGCAGTCTCAGAATCCCAGAAGACACATTAGCATGTTTGGAGCAGCAGGCTGGTGGGAGGCAGGATTCTGTCACTGAATTCAAACCTGGTCTCACTCACACTTGCTGCACACCAATATGCTGCTCTCAGTTGTCATCCATGTAAGAGGGAAAAAAAAAAATATCAAGATCAATGAGTTAATGAAATGTCAGTTGAAGAATCAGCTAAACATGTCAAAGTGCCACAAAAAATATTGTTCCCAGGAGAGAGAGATTCAAGAGTTCACCAGAAATGGCATATGGCTGGCAATTATTATTAATAACCAAAAAAATGGAAAAAAAAAAAAAAAAAAAAGGAGGAAAAAGAAAGGTCTTCTCCCACTCCACAATTCAGTCAGATCCTTTCCTGGCTACCACTCTAAAGTGATAAATTATATATTCTACAAAATATTTAAAAATACATATGTTAGTCCCTCCAGCTCAGGTTTTTTACAGTGTTCTTGAAGATGTAGACAACTGAGGAACCTCCCATATAGCTGAGCCTCAATATTACTGAATCATTAAAAGTAATAACAACCACTAAAATCAAATCCAAATCTCACCTCTTCTTAAATGTCATTCTGCTATCATCCCTCTCTCCTTTCTTTTCTTTTTCCATTACATATTTTTCACTATCGTTTCTGTTCACTGAGCATAATCCCACAAATAATTTTGCAGTGTTTTTGTTCATTTTCTTTCCCCAGCCCATAACCACATATAGTGTGTCTTTCTGTAAGAAACAAGCTTAACAGGGTTAACAGATGCCACTATGACACATGACAAGCATGGAATCCAAATACCCAGCAGACTGTTGCATGACTACAAACAGACAAACAAAAAAAAAAGTAGCCTTCTCTCTGTATAACCTTATTACAAGATAGAGCAGATACAGAATGAAACAACATGTATTTTAATCTTCAGTAGATATTCCCTCTGCTGGATTATGGTTTTTGTATTTAGAAAGTGGATAATCAAACTCTGAAGTTTTATCTTCTTATAAAAGGTCAGTTCCCTATTGATGTAAATCAGCTGAATTGTATTTTGTACCATAACGTTTATCTGTATCACTGAAGGATCTGTAAACACAGGGAGAATAGTCTTTCAGTTTAGTCTCTAGTCTAGGAACAAGGAGCTCAAAGTTTAGTTTCCAGCTGTGCCAACACTTTTCTGCATGAACTTCAAATGCAAATCCCTAAACATCTATTTTTGTTCTATAAAAATGAAACAAAACTTTTCTGGATAGCGTGTTCAAATTGTAAGCCACATGAGGCAAGAAAAACAATCGTTGTTACTGAAATGCTAGAAACGGAGTACTCATCCATTTTTGTCTTCAACAACCAATCTGGTCTGTGTGGACCAGTCAAAAAACCCTCTGTGATTCACCCTGGGTCTCTGCCCACACCAAAAGAGATTCCTAGTAAAACTGCCTAAAAAAATTTGCACTAGGTTATTTCCAAACCTATGAATCTCTGAACCACAAAAGACATCAGAAGCACAACATGGAAACGGTGACATTTGTATTTTCCCCAGTGCTTATTTGTCAGGTAGCACCTCAACCTGTTACTAACACAACCAATACATACAATATGTTGAACTGCTGTCCAATAAATATAGCTCACTACCTTTTGATGCCTGCCAGATCTCCTTCATCACTGTCTAAAGCCATTCCATCTAACACCTCAGCTGCTTCCAAGACCCTTCACAACTTAGTTACTGCTTTCCTCTGTTCATATTCTTCAGCTTACTTGTTCAACTACCTGTTCCCTTTTCAGCTCCAAGATTTCAACTGGCAAAAGATGTAGCCCTCAGGCATGATTTAGAGTTTAAATTCTCTCAAAATTCCTTAGCCAAAATAATCCTGTTACTCTGAACCTTAATATTTTATTGCTACTACCTCCCTTTAGTGTTGGTCTTTTTTAACTTCCTTTAAGAACTGTTTTCACAAAAAAAAGGAAAACGCAAGTATTCTTTCAAGCATTGAAGAAGGAACTGTGATGACATGCACGAAAAGAACAATACAGTCTACAGAGAGGAAGGCCAGTGAATTCATTTCAGGTCACTCATAGGCCCAAGAAAGCAGTTTTATTCAGTTTGAGTTGGGAAAAAGACACTTAAAAATAAGTAGCTGTTCCCAAAAAGGCAGCATTTAAGAAGGCCTTTATATGAAATAGCTTGTGCTCCTGATCTGAGGATAGAGAGATTAAGAAAATTATACCCACCTTCAGAGCTCAGGTACCCAGGGGACTTAAATAAACCAATCAAGGATCTGACAAGTCTTTCAAACAGGGTCACGTGAAAGAATGCACATGCAATCAGATGGCATAAATATTATAGCAGAGAAAGGAACCTCGAGTTTCCTGAAAGCTAGTAAACTTAAATCATATCTTCCTCCACGGGCCAGAAAAGGATCACAACAATTTGAACACTGTGTCCAGATGTCCTATGCTTTTTCTTAGGACAGGGCCAGCAAGAAATATTCAAGTCAAACTTCCAAGATTAACTCATCTTCTACTTTTTCTTTCTCCCTTAGCCTGATAGAACAAAGCCCCTGTACTAAAGCATTTACAACACTGCATTAGAATTAGAAAAGAGCAGATTGCCAGACAGTCTTGGTAAAAAAACTAATGTGAATGTCATCTACATGGAGCAGATTGTTAAAAATCAAATGGCCTGAACTTGTTCACACAGAATTAACTACATAATATAAAAAGTAGGCAAGCAAATTGCAGCAAAAGATGCTTAAAACATTTGCACAGAGAAGGGGGTAAAAATCTCTTGAATTATCTGCTGTGAATTTCTCTTAAGTTCCAGCACTGCAGTATGTTCTACTGTTTGAGCAGGAAAAATAATTAGATTTCCAAAGTAATTCTTATATACCTCAGTAACCTTGAACTAATATGCAAGGCCTGGAAATCAAGCTGAGATCTCACAACAGGACTGATATAAATAGGTAAAATGTTTACTGACTATAATGATTAGCTATACTGTTAGGGCTAAAGGAACAGTGAAACTCCATGAGTTTGCTTCCAGTTGTGTAACAACTTATATAACGCACCAAATATCTACAGAACAATAGAAAAACATCCACTTCTCTCATTCCTTTGAGAGAGTTAAATTCAAGTCAACTTCCCAAATGTCTTGGCTTATGTTATCCACAAAGTATGATCCACAGCTCTATCTCTGAAAATTTATTCAAGATTCCAAGGAGGTGAAGAAGTATCAGTTCAGCTGCAGGTGAGGTGTAAGACCTGGCTCATCCTTACAGATGTACTCAGAAACAACAGTGACTTGTACATTTGCAGAATAATCAGGCCAAATCAGGTGACATAAGTCAAAAATGTTATTGCTGACTTTTTCAGAATTACTAACAAAACCAACTCACTGCACCCTGGCATATGCTTCTAAGGATAATGCAATGAGGTGAAGCCGTAAAGGAAAGTACATATGACCAAAACCTAGGAAAAAAACTGTGTAAACTATTTTTATAACAAAAAAACCAAAACCTGCATTCAGTTAACCAAATCCATCTCATTTTTTGTTCAACCAAAAAAACCTATGTTTCTTTTTCTCCTCTGCTAGCTAGAGTTTGAACGCTTCTCTCCAGCTTTCTAACACTTAGTCTAACTACTTCATCAGGGATATTTCAAAGCCAGCCTGTTCAGACAAAGTCTTTCTGGAAAATGAAAGTAGCAAAGGACTTGACCATAAAAATTTGTTGTCATGCAATAGTCCAAGAGTGGAATAGCAAGATTCATTTGTGCTGCCTGCCTGAGAGGCCAGGAGCCTCACTTGCAGCCCTGCAGGCACAAACCCTCCTTCCCTCCTCCTTACACGAAGGGGAGGGAGAGACCTTGCCTTCTCCAGGGTGAAAACGTTCATTTCAGCACTTAGGAATCGAGCCCATCTTTTTTTCAACTTTTAGATAAAACTGTTGCATAAATCCTAGTCAAACTGGCAAATCATTTCAGAATGATTGAAATTTCATTGCTCGGGGAATTATTTCCTGGGGAAAAATAAAATTAAAAATTAACAGTTCCCCTCTAAACAAAACAGCCCTGCATTCTCTTTCTGGCTATGCCACAAGCTTGTTTGTCTGCTTAGTCAAGTTATTTAAATTCTCTTTGCCTGACTTCTCTCATTGTTCAGACACTGATCATGATGCTGCTGGTCTCTGAGGGTGCTGCAAAGCTGCATCACTAATATCAAAAGTCTTTGAGACTTCTGTATGGAAGTTATCAGGGAAATAAAAAAAAAAGATTTTTCACTGAGCAGCAATAATGTCTTTTACTCCTTTGACACTGAGACACCTAGAAATATCAAATATACAGAGGCACATTTAATTCCAAATAAAAGAAACTGAGAAAGCAAATGCTCTAAAGAGTGTAACTCTATAAGGAGTATTGCTGGATTTAATAAACATTGAAATTTTGCTCCTGTCCAAAACTATTATTCTGTCAGTCTTTTAACTCCTTGCTGTAGAAATCATAAAATATTTATTTTATGATAACTTAACATTTGGTGACAGCAAGCCACAATCTTATTTTAAATTGTTTAAAAGGAAAATGTAACTTGGATTTAACTAGAAATATGCACGACAAGTGATTGCTTTGTTTTTTTGGGTTTTTTTTTGATAGAGGCCCCATCTAGCAGCTCTACAATCAGAGCATGCAAATACCTGCAGTACAAGAGGGACCGTGATATAGCGCAGAGCTCTCTGAACAGCCTGTAAGAAGTCATTCAGACTATGAACATTGATGCTCCTTTTCTCCCCCCCACCCCCCCAAATTAATCACCAACAGATCACATTTTTTCCCCCAAGGATTAACCCACCCGTTCTGCCGGGGTGGATGGTGCCCTTGATTGACCACAGTTCTTGTGGAAGGTCACGGGTATCAGCCTGACGTCAATCTCTGAAGGCACTGAACTCCCTCCAGAAATGACAATCTAGGAAGGCAGCAGGAATGGAGGAAGGCTTGCACATTAGCACATGGTTGAGCTGATGCAGGTGGTCATAACTTATTGCAGATGGAGATATAAATTGCTGACATCTCTCACAGGACCACAGCACTAAGTATGTATGCACAATACCATATGTAAGAGTTTGAGGCCACAATGACTTCCTCGGAAGAAGCAGCATTTAGGGAACTGAATGGTGGAGTTTTTTCTTTCATCTGGAGGAAAAGGGCCCAAAGGAAAAGAGTGATGAGATGTTTGTTTATCATTTTTAAATGGGCTGCCAGAAGAGAAGAAAAGTATTGAACCATTTTTGTCCTGGAAAAGAGAGACATTGTAGTCTTCTATTTTTATCACTTGAAAAGCCAATGGCATGAATACAGTAAGGGATCTTCACCATAAACCAAGGAGATATGTTGCAGAAGAAGGAAATGTGTCTCTTGCACATAGTTTAAAAGAGGGAGAAAGTTGGTGGGTTCTTCAAGGGTCTAGGTTAAAAGATCATCTATTTAAATTGCAACTCTGTCTATTTAAATATTAACTGTGCACTTCTGGTTTGAAACATAACCGACTTCATAAGCTTAATACCTAAAACTCAGGAAAATAAAGCACCCATGGCATCAATCTATGATTTCAGGGAAGGAATTGCAGTGTATTGCAAACATGAGCACATCCTGGTGTGGTTGTGGGAATCTCCATAGATCCCTTTAGCCCTCCAAATGCTAAATAGTGAAGAAGATGCTCAACTACGCTGGAAACAGAGATTTTGCCCAGCTGTTTCTGATTTAGGAATGTAGCAGTCCTACAAGACAGATTACTAAATTGTCCGTTCAGATTCTCCCTGTGCCCTCTGACTGTATCCTGCCCCCCAAATCCTTCTGAGTTCTCCAGATGCTGTCCCAGATGCACAACAATTAAATCTGCCTTTCCAGGCTAGAAAGCCTCTGTAACATCACAGGGGTAACTCTTGGATTTGTTGCAAGAGCAATGCAAGTTGTTCCACAGTTAACAAATATATTGGCATTTAATCCACCAAACATCATAAACACTTGTGCAAATATTTTAATAAGCTACTGTGTAGTAATTAAATATTGAAATCTGTTCTTAATTAGGTACTTCATTTGACATAATAATCCTCATTCTCAATGCAAGATTCAGCCGTGTTCCAACACAAGGGCAGCAGCATGACACGATGTGTTAGACCATCTGTGTTTACCATCACTGGCTTTCCTAATGTATATATGAAAATGAGGTCAAGCCTGAAACAGGTTGCTTTATTTAGTTAGAAGATAACTCAGGCTGTTACTAGACACCAAATCCATGACTTCTCATAAGTCTGACCAATTACAGAAATGAACTGCTCTGTTGAAATAACACTTCTCAAAGGTTTTCACATTTCTTTGAAAATGATGCTGTGCTGCAGAAATACTTAAATTTACCAGGGTTTTTTGCTGCTACAAGTACCTGTGGCAATGTGTGTGCTAAAAAGGAAAATACAACAGCCATAGTTTTCAAAATTTTATAAAACCTAAACCATGTCCCCCATTTACTTTATTTCCCCTTTGGTCGGTAGAGTTGTACCTTCAAAAGGAATTTGGACAAGGTACAATTTCACCTTAAAATTACATCTTCCAGGCCCATTCAACTTTTAAATATCCTTTTATTATTGTTTTTTCTAAACATAATTACTGACAGATTAATGGAAGATGATATTCAGCTATGCAGTCATTACCAAAATGAATTACACCATCACAAGTTTTACTTGCATTGCATTAGAAGGCCATCACTAGTGAAAGAGGCCAAACTTGTGGATGAGGGAGAGGTTTGGCATGGGAAGAGAAGGAGGACAAAGGCATCACGGCACTGTGGAGAAGTTCACGCTAATACCTACAACAAGGCAGAGCCACTCCTTGTGAGAACTGCAGCCACAACCCCCAGCAGGCTGTGGGAGCTCTCTCAGTTTCCCTTGCACCCAATATACACTGGCAAAAACTGTACCATCTCGGGGATCACTGCCTGCAAACTCGTGTGTCACCTGCCTCTTCAACTCTAAACCTCAGGGCAATAAACTTCTCCCAGGAATAGTAAATGGAATTGAGAGAGTAGTTTGAAGTGCTTACAAGATGCATGTCCCCAACGCTGCCCAGGCGTGCCATTTCACCCTGTGCAAAGACACACCAAGCACTAGGCTTCTGAAAGCCTATATATGAAATATGGAAGTGGGTTACTCTTTACTCACAAAGTTTGGTGTATTTTCTAAAATCATGAGTGCCTGTAGCCGTGTGATAATTCGGCATTCTTTTAGAAAAACAGTCATGCCTCTAGCTTTCAAAGTTTCTAAAGAAAATAAAAAATATAAGCTATACAAGCTTGAATAGCCAGATGGCAGATAAAATTTAAAGAAAGAAACTGAAATGCATTTAGAATCTCTAAATATATTTGGTTTGAATTTTTATCACTGGGGCTGGCAAAGCACTAACTTGCAAAAATGTATGAAAGGTTGGGATACCCAGGATGGTTGAAGAATTATCTCCAGTGACTCCTAAAATTATAACAGGCAAAGGCTGCACTAAATCAAGGTAAGAATATTTAGAAAAATAATGTCAAAATGTGAAATATTGCAGACATCACTCTTAGTCACCATTTTTCTTTTCTTCTTCCTATGCCTTTGATCTAGAGAGAGGCAATAAAAGTAATACAAGCTATGAAAGGAAAGTCATACAAAAGGGAGGCATCAGAGGCCCATTAAAGACAATGAGTTACAGAAAATGAACGACAACACATGAGCAAAGGAAAAAAAATTCAGTTTTAGTTTTTTAATCATGACTTTTTAAAATAATTTCAGGCTAGTTTCTTTAAAACAACTGTGGCTTCCTGGAATCTTTTTGACTGTTTATAGACCTTGCAATACATTCTATCTCAATATGCTTTAATACTGCACAAAGACTTTTACCAAGCAATTTTTAGCCCATCAACTACCTGTTCTGAAGTAGTAATTACAAAGAGTCTTTCTGCATTGAGCTTCTGATAGTCAAAGATGAAGAAGTAAATACTTGACAACAGATCCTCAAACTTTTGTTTTAGAGTGATCGGGTAGGGATGAATTTTCTTAACTGAAGAGCACAAATGAGCAAAATAATAATGTAGAGGAAAGCTGCTTTACAGATGGCAACCAGCTTTCCCTCTGGGGAAAAAAAAAATAAGAAAACACAAACCAAGTATTTTCTGGTTAAAAAAAAAAAAAAAGAAGAGGAAAATATTTTAACCAGCAACCTCACCTATACTCACTAGACAAGACACCTTAAAATATTTAAAGCAATCAAAATAATCCCTTATATGCAGTACTCTCAGCTTTAAGGTATCATGTAATCTCCAAATGTAAAGACAGAACTTTCTAATACCAGTATGTATTAAAGGGGTTAATATATCAGTCTAAAAATGATTATTTGATATCAAAATTGTTCCCTTCCCATAAAGGGTCAGTAATATCACGTGTTTTGGGGGTTTCTGAAATCCCAGCACCTCTGTTGCGAGAAGCAATCTGAAACAGCCATCTATGTCCACATCCATGGCAACTACATGTGAATGTGAGAAATCAAGTTTGGTTACAAGACAGCTTTTAAACTTGCATACCTGAGAGGAATTAACAGCGAAAAACAGGTATGGAAATTCTGACTATGCAGATCCGAAACAAGAAAATAAAAGGTTGTTCAGATTCATCTTTCTCATCTACAGAGATTTTACCCATTAAAAAAATGTAATTTTAAAATAAATAAATACAGGCATGCACATTGGTAATAAACTGACCACCATAAGCACTTAATCTATAGGACAGGGTGTAAACATGCATCCTGTTGAAGAGCACAGCTTCTCCTTAAAGAAATCTATGGTGCATGGAGCTATCACTGTAATATTAATTTTCTTCAAGAGTAAAAACAAATAGTTTTACTCTTTCATTTTGTCTGTCTTTAATTACAATGGAACTTGGACTATTTTTTTGTTCCTGTTGGATATGATCAGTCTGGGAATTCCCAAAAGTATTCGGTTCAATATTCATGTCCAGCAGAGTGCAAAGCACACCTACCCATAGCTTTTCTTTCTTTGTGAACTATCATAACCACTACAGAAGGATCAGTGGGGAGCACACAATCCATACACACTAACAAATAGAAATCAAAGTGGGACCCGCTGAAGTGAAATCAGGAGTTAAAAGCCACTTGTTATTCCCTGCACTCTATAGCATAGCACAATTATTTCATAGTTAATTTAAGGCATCCAGGTACAAGGTGGTCATCAAGTCTCATTCACACCAAGTACTAAATTATACTAAGAGATGCCTCAGTACTTTCAGTAGCATCATTAGTTGAATAAATGCTGCATAACACAAGCATTAGTATTGAAATATGCCCATAATTTCTAAAATGAAAAGTGATCATTTTGGGTACTTACTTGAAGCAAAAGTAATTATGGTTGGCTGTTAGTATTATTAACACAATCACTGAATGTATACATATAACTTGATTTTAAAAAAAGGTATATGTACAGCACAAATGTTTTATTTATTTATTTGTTCTAAATGGTCTTCAAAATTCTCATTCCAAATACTTAGGGAAGGATATTTGATATTTCGTGATGAATAATTTGAGAAGTGAAGATTCACATCTAGAGTCTGAACTTTCATTTAATGACATTCATGAGACTGTTGTCACAACTTTTAATGACAGAAGAATCTACTTTTTATAATTGTCACACAAGCATTCTTAAGGAAGGACTGTGTTGTTAAGGACTGAAACTTCAGCTGCAGCAGCATGCTGCTCATGTCTGAGCTCTGAGATTGCTTTGCTATTCCTCCCCCGAGAGTTCGATGGATTTGGTTCAAGCACCATTGAACGTGATGCTGTATTAATTGCCCTGGAGGGTAGCAAGGCCTTTGAACTGTGGCTGTGAGTGATATTTTGCTATAAGACATGTGTCAGCACTTGCCTGGTTAACTCTAGTGCTGGGTTGTACAGCATGCTGGGACCAAGTATCTGGAAAACTACTTTGCATCCTAATCTTACATCTGTTTTCTATCACGCTGTGAGATTGACTGGCCATTCTATCAGAGAAGCATCATTCTGGAATAGACAGTCTAAGTAAAAATATTGTACTGTCAAAGAATATTAAGGATACGCCATCATCTCTTGTGATTCATAAAACCAGCTGGTAGATGGAGGCACTAAAGTAATATAGTGGTTAATGCACTATCCTTTCATCCCTAAGAGGAACAGTCACTACTGTCCCCAACTTGGTACAGCAGAAACTTAAAGTTAAAACGTTCCTCAGCCCCACCTGCCTCTGTGTTTGTGGGTATAAATTTTCCCTGGATACCCAGATCACACAATCATCTGTCACATAATCCATTATCATCAGTACTAGAATAGCACCAGGAGGTCACAGCAGAGCCAGAGCAAGGCAGTCACGGTCATGCACAAAAGCAGGAATTGTAGGAGTATGAGGGATTTCAGCAAAGTAGAATGGTTTTTGTGGCCAGAGGCATGTATGGAGGATACAGGGAGTTAAACTAACTTGTGGATTTAGGATTAAGACATCAATTTCCACTTTTGGTGCCTAGATAATTTTTCCTATTTTCTCTACTTTTTCGCTCGCTTTCTGCTTTTCATCCTTTCGCCCCCCACTTACCTCCCCCCACTTTCGCTTCACTTCCTTTTCTGGTTTAGCCTATTCAGAATTCTCTGACAAAACAGGGAACTAAACTTGCCACTGTTACCAAACAAAACCTCTCGCTCTCTCCTCATGAGCTACACCTTCTTCTATCTCTGCTAATAATAACGTTCAGTAGTAATAATTAATCTCTTTCACTTAGAAAGCGTGCCTTGTGTTCAAGTGAAAAAAAAGCAACCATAAATTCACAAGATGTGCTAACAAAGGTGCTACGTACAAATCTACATATTGACCTGTAAAGCAGAAATTTATTATATAAATTCCTGTATTATGTAATAAACCTTACCCTGTAATTTGATATTCTACAGTATCAGTCACAAGAAAATATTAAGTAGCCATACTAAACATTAAACCATAGGCTCTTACCTATTTAACTCAGCAGAATATTTAGGAGAAAGAGGTGTTGATATCAGAGGCTGAATAACAAGAATGTCACCTTAAGATTAAAAACAGGATAATTTCTTAAATGCAAGATGAAGTATTTCATATTTCACAGTCTGTCAGAGGGACCTAAAAATGTACACAGTATAGCCACAGACTTTTGATCTAGAACACAGAATTTTCCTTCATATTGCTGGTAACATGACCTAATGACAGAAAAATATTGCTCACAGAGCTGCAGCTTCAACCAGTGGAGAGTTACATGCGACTTCTCAGTGTTTTATTTACTATGATGACACAATTGTGCCTCTATGCAGCAGTACAGGAATTTGGATAGAATCTTTGGTGCAAAGAGAAAATACCTCAGACACACTTACACTTGATTAAACACTCTTCCTAAGTGAAATGTCGTAGAATCCACACTCATCTACTTCGTTAGGGCCCAGTGCAATTATTGGAGCTGGTGCAAAAAATCTCCCATAAAAGCCAATGCATGCAACAGAAGAGATAATAATCTCCTTAAGAGAGCAAGGTGTTCATACCACAGATACTCAGTGCCATTGCACTTCCCTTCTTGGCCCAGATCCCTGACTAGTGAGGTATTATCATATGTTACAATTCACTTGCTAACTTCCAGAGTCCACCTGGAAGTGTAAGGAGTACTTTTCCATGTCCTAAGATGTTACCTTGTACTTAGTTTCAAAAGGAAAAAGAGCTGGTTGGAAGTCTCTAAAGCTGAGCTGTCAAGCAAGAAAGTTTTTGTGCTAAGTAAGAGTATAGTTTGTAGGGATTTATCAAGATAACCCATCAGATTGACACTTGACATGTAAATTGTATAGCAAATCTGACAGCTCAATTATTAATGCATCCACCTAGTTCTATCTTACACAGTTGCTACTGCAATAGACTTTTTGAAAGAATCCTTGATATCCATTTCAAATACAGCCAATTTTTCAAGCTGACATCATATCAACCCAGTTTATTCAGAACTAGCTATTTGAAGACAGCTCAGTATGTGATTATTAAATTAATTACTGATTCAAGTGACAAGTAATATTTTGTATTCATATTCCTCATTAGCTTTTAATCAGATAAAAAAAACCTCAACACAGACAATGTATTTGATCATTTCAATTGAAAGCATTACTGTGCTTGTAGGCCTAAGGATTACACTGATCTATCCCTCTCTTGTATTTGCTTGCTCTGCAGGATGTGTTTTCTCCTCATAATAAGGTCCTTCTGATATCAGAAGGACCAACGAGATAAAACTTCCAAGGCCAAGTCAAATGCTCATAGCCATCCAAAAGAAACCGTTCTGCTGTACTGCAAACAATGGAATGGGCACTTTCAAAGCACTGAGGCTATTTACTCCTCCACGTTCTGTAAGCTGGGGACTGCAAAAACAGACATCTTGGCATCACTCTGGGAGCTGAGCAGCTTCACTTCCTGCTGGGATCTGCAAGAGCTCCCTGCAGGACCAGTTCTGCATTTTGCAGCACAGGGCTGCAACACAGATGGGATGCAAAGCTGCCTTGTAGGATGGGATTTCTGGGCTGCTCATGGTCTGAGTATCTCTGAACTCTGTTTCTGCAAGCAAAAGTCCTCTGTAATAGTCAGGTTGAATGTTCCTTTGTAAGAATGGAAACACCACTACTCTTAAATATGCCTTGTAAATAGCAAATTGTAGGCTGAGGGAAGATACAAAACAGAACACATCGCTATTCTACTGAATAGGAAGGCTGTGGCCTTCTTTAAGAACAGTGTTTGTATTTATCATCAGACTGGACCAGAAAAACAGAACTTCCACCTTCTTTTCCCAGAATGAGTCTTGAGTGTTGTTCTTAAAAACATTTTGACACATACCTTAGACTCATTCATTTTTCAATAACAATTTCATAGAATCATTATCCAGTAGTCATTTGAGAGATGCAATGATAAATAAAAATAGCTCCCACTAATCTCACTAATATCTCCAAGGTCTCTTCCAACCCAAGACATTTGTATGATTCTAATTGCATGTGACCTTTATTTTCAAGTTTCCTTTTTATTTATTTCAAGTCTCTGACTCATTTCATATCCGGGCCAGACATTATGATTAAAAAATATATTGCCTTTGGTTTTAGGAAAAAAAATCTCCTTTCCCAGTCCTCCATGTTATTTACCAAATGACTCCATCTGTCCCTTAAGAGATATTCCTATTTGAACCAAAAAATATGTAGATAGAAACACGAAAAATAATTTCTTGCCAACTGCCTTATTTTTTACCTTAAAAATAATTGGAATATACATAAAAAGACAATGCACATGTAGAACACAATATTTTAGGGCATCATTATATCTTTAGGACATAAGCAAATGCCAGGACACTCAAAACAGCAGAAGCAGACTTTAGGAAGGTTGTAATGCAAAAAGGACACTGAAAAGCTGCAGCCGTGGACCAAGGTCTGGCAGATTAGTGTGGTATAGCTCAGGTCAAGCACATGTCCTCATAAACTGTGAGACCCTAAATTTAGTAAATTATATTTGATTAAAAAAATTAAGTCAATGGTAGTATAATTATTGCCACAAGATCATTTTTTCATATATAGGAACCTCAACGGTTCAATTAAAAAAGATAAATTGCAACCATTAGATACCACTTTTTTCCACAGAGAGGGACATAATTTACTCTTTTCTGGTAGTCAATACTTGTCATTCTAACAAATACAGTAGATATAGTCACAAAACTGTGATTGTGACCTGCAGTAGATATAACAAACTCACAATTAGACTAATTATGTTAGCTTCTGGCTTTTAGATCAAAAGCTTCTGATACACCTAAACTAAGATTTCTGTGTAGCTGGACTCTAAATATTTTGTCATACTGCTTACCTCCTCTCCCACCTCGACCCCATTTCTAGCCACTCTACTTACTTGCCTGTCTTTTGCAGGAGCTCTCTTTTGCTGCATGAGCAAATACAGGTATTTTTCTGGCTGGAGCAAACTGGCTGTGAGTTTTCATTCCAGTTAACTCAGGCTCAGGGATTTTAATCTCTCTTAAAGGAAGAAAGGTTGGTGACAAAGTTGGTCTCCTACCACTAAGCAAAACAGGGAGGAAAAAGAAATATCTCCAGCTCTTCACAGTTATGGTTAATTGATTCCCCCCTTCCCACCATGGTCATGGGGAAAGGCAGTGCCTTCCTGTGTCTCCAGACCATATGGCTGAAAGGAGGGGAAGTAACTGCTGACTGCAGAGAAGCAGCAGGCAGTGCCTAGAAGACAGAGAAAGGAGGAGCTAACAACAGAAAATCCAAATATCAGCCAAGAAAACAAAGTATGGCCATAATCCTACTGATAAAAATGGCAACCAGGATAAAGGGATTAAAACCCGGGGATTGTTATTTAGGATAATACAATTTCTAAGTTAGGTATAAATATAAAATAATTAGCACGTTATAAAAGCTGCTGACAAGAGTGACACAATACACCTGAAATTATTTGGCTGGAATAGCAGATAGCAGTAGAATTCTACTAAAAAAAAACAGTTTTTCAGATGTTATGGTTAATTCTGATGACAGTCGCCATGCTCTTGAAAATTTCCTCCTTTTTTTTCAATATCAGTATTTGAAAAAGATAATCTGTGTGCTACGACCTCATACTAAGTATGATCTGGGAAATATTTTAGCTCTTATTTTTGCAAAAGTCAGATTATTCTTCTGTTTGAAAGATGGCTACAAAAATATCTCAAATTACAGGGTTTGTGCTATTTTGTGTGTGTACCTCCAACTTACTGAGAAGTAGCACCAGAGTTTGGGCTAAAGATTCCCAACAACCTTCAGAAAGTGTCCTAATGAGAATATTCAAAGTCCATCCTACCCTACACCTTACCATCATGGAATGTCATAGATAGTTGATCCCATACTCATTTATCTGCATTTTGATTACAAATGCATTAGACAATCAGAACACTGAAGCAAATATAATTGGTAAGACATTTCTCACGCCTTATTCTGATTTTGCACTGCCTATATCTCATTAGTAATAAACAACTTTTTTTTCTATCTAATCAAGCACCATATCTTTTCCTGCTTGAGATGGTACACAGGAGTGTTTAGAAACATTCCATGGGCAGCTACTGCCATTTTCATCTCAACCACTACGTATTCTGGTAGAAAGACAAGTCCTTATTATTCTTTTCACAATATAATTTCTGCTTCTGCTTTTAAGCAGTCCATTTAAAAGAAGCTACTTAGGGATCTTGGGAAAACCTGGTGTTTCCAGATCATCCTAAGCCAGCTCAGCAATGTGTAAGTTAGAAGTCAGTCTCAAGGAGCTTCTGTGCTTCCTTCAGGTACCAAAGCACAGCAGAAAGCAATGATGGATCCCATATAGACCTGGGCCAATCCGTGGATGGGCCATACAGGTCTTGAAAAATGCCCAAAGGAAACACTCCCCCACTTTGCAAATGATCTCTTAAAAATGCAGACATGCTTTAGGTGATTTTGAAATTCAGGGTGGGGGCCAGTAAGAATATAAACACAAGAATTTATGAAGTCTACTTCCTTTGTTGCTTGTTGTTATTCTCGTTTTCAAAGGCTCAGTATATCAATGCATTCACCTTAATGCAGCACACCTAAAAATAAACAAAATAAAATGAAAAATATAATTTTAAGATTGAAAATAATATGACTGCATAATTCTGTTCTTGTTGGCTTCTGCCTGAAGCAAATATGAGCAAAAGACCATTTTCTCAAATAGCAACAGAAATCCTCAAGGTTTATGTCCATAAACTGTTTTAAAAGCTGACCAAGTCATTGTCATCAAAGCAATGTTAGCTAAGAGATTAGTTTTACCAGAAGATACCTGAACCTTTTACTTATGATTTATAAAATCCCATGCATAATCTTTGTATTCAAGGCACATTGATAAATGCTCATGAGAGAAGCCCACTACATGTATATATGCCCACTAAAAATGCCCATGAATGCAGCATATATAAGCTGGCCTCTACTTAAAGGGCAGGGATTCACATTGCCTGAAACATACTACCTTAGCAGTACAAATCTCTATGAAATAAGAATTAATACTGAATTCACCTGCAGTGATACAAGTTAATTAGAGGTCTACAATGTATGCTGTGGGCAAACAAGCCTGCCTCACCTATGCTGCAAGCCAAAAGTCATAAATTAGCCCCTGATTAGGTACAATTAGTAAAGCCTGACTGCTTTGCCTAATATATCAACTTATATCTGACCTATTCCACTACACAGGTACTTGGTCTGAAGATGACTCATGTCCCACAGGTCATAAGTAGGGACAGAAAAAGTGATGTGCTGTGTATTTCAGATAGATAACACCCTTAAGAAGGATAATTGTCTACAAGCTGCAGAAAGCACCAAGTTAGGAAATTACTTTCTTGTAATGCAAGATAACAGTAGGGAAATTAATATCTGGGAAGAGGTTCTCTCATTTATCGATCAAAGTTGTATTGATATCGGACATGAAAGTTTCACTAGTGATGATGAGACACTCAAAGACAAGAATTCCTTCAAAAAAATTAAATCTCAGATCACCAAGATAATTAATTAGGAAAAGTTTTGCAGTCAACTCAACAGCAATGTCTTGAAAAAAGACCTCAAACTTCCCTTGTGCTTCATATTCCTGAGCTAGCAGATCCAGAGGGAGGTTAGCTCAGTTGGTTAGAGTGTGGTGTTAATAACACCAAGGTTTTGGGTTTGATCCCCACAGGGGTCCTTCACTGAAGAGTTGGACTCGAAGGCCCTTGTGGGTCCCTTCCAACTCAGAATATTCTCTGATTCTGTCTGGATCTAGGAAACAGACTGAGGTATGTACGGAATTCATTTTATGAGGACACAAGAGTAGGATTGGTACTTGAAATGGAAAGAGAAAATATTTAAAAACACCATCTTTCTGAGTTTGGAACACTGCATAATAAAGTTAGGTTGTCCTTCATTTTGACTTTCTCCCTTACCAAAAGTACATTACTTATGATCAAATGTCAGATTGACATAACTGAGTTGTGCTGATCTGCCAATATTACCAGCTTTTCTGATCTGATAAGATGTTCATTTCAAAAATACTTTACTTTATCAAAGAAAGATGAAGGTCTCAATGTCCTTTTACCATGCAATTTAACAGTGAACATGACCATGAATTCTTCAATATTGTTTCACTCTAATGGCTGCATTGCTCTCAAGATAAAGGATAATACTACATTTTTAAAATAGAAGTGTTAGTTGGTTGGTGATTTTTGTTAATTTCAACCTGGTTTCAAAATAAGAATGAAATCACACAACTTTCACACTAGTTCACTTTGTCATTCCTTAAAACATTTTCATATCATTAATTGGTTTGCAAATGTATATGATGATAGTGATGAAAGAATTTGACAATTTAAAATATCAGCCTACTTGATAATATACTAGAACAAAATTTTGACTAGGTTCAAGTCACCAATAAAAGGGACACTCTGTTTCCTTAACCAAGGGGAGAAATACAGTGACCCTCACTCATCTTTCCATCCACTTTAAGCATACAAAAGAGAATACTCACCCCCATGGTAATTTAATAAAGCAGCACATCATGGAGGAGAGATCCTATGAGTTTTAGGAAAAAAAAAAATATATATATCCTTGAAAAACATGAAATAAAACCACTGGGAAATCTATGTGCCTACACATTGTATGGTTTTGTTGCTCATAACTCAGAATAAAAGCCAGAGACAACAGGAATATAAGTAATCTTAATAAGTACAGCTTCAGAAAGCCACTATTTTCCTCAGCCTCATTTCCAGCTGATGCCCATCAGCAGAGCTCCACCAGAGCCAAAGGCAATGAGTGTGCCAGCAGAAATCCAGTACAAAACTCAACGGAGATCAGCAACAAGTAGGATGAACTTGTGATGTAGAACACTGAGCTGAGCTCATTTTTAACAGCCCCACCTATCTTCCCTACCAGCTCTCTGTTAATTGAAATGTTTGTGTAAAACTCCATTGCAGATCTCTACCCAAGAAACTAAACCAGATTTGATTAAAAGCAAACAGGAACTCCAGAGTTATTGCAGGGTCTCGTTTACTTAACTCTGCTTCAGGCCAGGCTCTGTTACCAGCTCTCATGTACAGCCTTCCTACTGAATGCAAAACGTGAGCTACTCATGACCAGCCCAGGGAGAAACCTGATCACAACTTACTCGTGTACCACTGCATTTTGAATACAATGTTGGATTTATAAGGGGCACATACACAGTACAGACAAGAGCTGTAAATCAACTGCTCTCTGCAAGCCATTTCCACGGCTCTTAAGGTACGAACAGCGTCACGGTTCCTCTCCTAGCAGGAAGCAATCAACAGGCGGGGAGAAAAGCCATGAGACATTTTAATCAAGGGCAACAGGGCTAATAATTACTGTTGACTTCTTACTCAAAGTTTCTAAAGGCAGGTGATATAATTTTCTGTGTCTTAGAAAAGGCTGAGTGTGCAGGTGTTCAGAAAATACGAATACATTTTGAATATGTATTCAAAATACCTTTAAGTTTTAAATACATAAATGCAGTCCAACAACATTACACTGCCAGCATCTAATGTGTGTAATAAAACATAACAAATGTTTACAATGAAAACTCCTGCAACTAAAATATTTATTTTTATCAGCATTTGTATTTTCTGCAAGAGCATATTGATTCTAAATTAACTTTCTTGCAACCATACCAAGCAATTACATCTTTCCTTTCAGAATTACTTTCCAATGACTATTTCAGTTGATTCAAGAAAAATTTCAGGTAGGTATTTTGAGTAAGTATTTTTGATGTTTCTGATTATTCATTGACAAATTCCAAAATATCAGGATTTTCAGGAAAAAAGAGGCAAATTCCTTTTTTTGTTGTCCGTAACAACAATTTCTTATTAATGCAACAAACAGAACAGCAGTTTTAAAAAAAAAAAATTAATATTTTCTTTATATCAGAGACAAAAGCAGATTATTTCTCACTATGGAATTGCTAGTATTTTTTTTTTTTTTTTGAATTTTCAGTGTTGGATTAAAAATTTGAAAGCACTAAGGCTCTGCTGGCAGAAATCTTGTTATATTCCTTTCTTATGTAAGGCCTCATAACCAAGAGTGCTGCGTCACATAAAGCAATAAAATTTCAAGGACCTCATTCTATCATTAATCTGCCATTGTATCAGAAATTAATTACTGTGTAATTAGAATTACACAAAATGCAAATGGGATTTCTTAACACTATCAACTGCTATTTGAAATCACATTTATTTTAAAATACTTGAAAAGCAGAAATGCTGCTTCACAAACAATGTGGTACCAAATTTGTCAGCTCTCTCAAAGTCTAGTGAAACCTCTGTTTCTTACATGATGCCCTAAATAACAGATAAAATCATGAATATGCAGCATGAATAATGCAGTGCTTTCCCCCCAACTCCTGCTAGGTAAGCAAGGACATGCCAGAGAAGCACGTCTGAAAGAATGCCAGGACTCATGACCCCCTCCGTGTTAAGAAATTATCAGAAATATCTACCACGGGGAACCACACAGCTAATGAAAACAAAAATGAATTGAACCTCAAGGATAATGATAGCTCAATGTCTAATTATCTGAGATGAATTTTTGATGACACCTCCTCCGGCCAATTAGTTTGCTAGTCACCAAAGAGTGCTTTTGGCAAGGAGGGTTAAACAGACGGTTGGAAAAATAACAAAAGAAAATAGGACTGAAAATGCTGGAGCCAGAAGGGACCCAATTCTTTAGCCACTTCTCTTTGTGGCAAAGCCAAGTTAAGACAGGTTTAAACCAGAGTGAGACAGAGGAGAA
Organism: Oxyruncus cristatus; assembly: GCA_013399855.1. Lineage (NCBI taxonomy): Eukaryota > Metazoa > Chordata > Aves > Passeriformes > Cotingidae > Oxyruncus > Oxyruncus cristatus. The sequence continues at coordinate 429,870 of VXAY01003150.1, read as the reverse complement.
TCAGCACACTGGGAAGCCTCCCACTGCAACCAGGCTGAGCATTACCACCCCCACGAAACCCGAGAGCTGCAACGTGTCCCCATGACCCACAACACGGGTCCCACACAGCTGCTCAGCCTGCTCTGCTGTTCAACACCCTCGGCAAGGGCTGCAGTACAACACCCCGAGAGCCCACTGCTCCCTGGGTACAGCTCTACCAGAAATCGCAGGTGCCCCTGGCACAGCCTTCAGGGCTCTGTTCGCCACCTGACACAGGTGGGCGTGTTCCTCTCCCATGACCTGCGACACTGGTCTCAGAGGTTGGCCAGAAAAAGATGAAAGGAAACCACTTCGGCTGCTGGTCAGCAGTAAAATAAAAAGTAACTATAAAACAGTAGAAACTAGACTTATCAAATGCCTTGTACTCCACATATATAAATCGGCATAGCTCCATTAAACTCCTCTTTAATAATACCAAATGCCAACACTGCTCAGAATCTAACTTCGATAGGCCTCTCAGGCATTGAGGACACCATGTGGCAATAGCACTAGTTCAGTCTTAGTAACCTTCTCCAGCTATTTCTCCAGCACAAGGAGAAAAGTGACATGGCAACTGCTGGAAAAGACTGATAGAAATTTCACTAAGTTAGATTTAGAAACTTGATTGGTGTAAAATACTTCCTGTGCTCTAAAGAACACACCTCTGCAAACCATTATGCTTGTGTGGGAAGCTGAGAGAGAGGGGGAAGACAGGCAAACAGAAAAAAAAAACCCAGACATTTTTTCTTGATTTTTCTTCTTCCTCTTTGGATTTTACAAGTTTGCAAAGAGCAGAGACCAGGTTTTTGATCTAGAGCCAGATAGACAATCTTTTTAACCAGAGCCAGCATTTACCATAGCAAAAAAATTATCCAGCAGAACCTTGTATCTTGTCATTTTCAATAATCCTACTATATCCCACCAGGATTATTTCTTCCTAGGCCATAAATTTGTTCTCACCCAGTAACCTACCACCCACTGATCCCCATTATTTCTGAAGCTTGTTACAGACAGATTTACTTACAATTCTTTTTTTTTTTCCTATTCCATGAAGCAGAAGTACTGTGTCATACCTGCAAAACACAATGCTCATTTTCTCTGAAAGCTATTGAGACATCTGAAGACATCTGGTATCTCACCAAGATGTTTATTTTAGACTTTTCTCTAGCAGATAAGAGCAGTGCAGAAAAAGAGGTGCATGTAGGAGATAAACCAGAGAACACACTAGGACAAGACTAGAGAACATCTGAGGTATAACCTGTTCCTCAGTGTTGGAGAATATAAACAAATCAGTTGTGTTAAATTTAGACTTGCTTGACTTAAAATTCATTTCTGCAATGCCACTGGGCATTCTTAATGACATTTCATAGTATTTGAGATGCTATTTACTGTGGAAGTCGACATGCCTTATGTGGGGTGGAAAAACTCCTGTCAAAGATGGACTAGTAAAGAGAATGAAGAGAACAGCCTAAATGCTGTGAAATCAGAAGTTTTTAATGTTGTTTAAACATGTTTCAAAATGGCTTTTTTGTAGTTTTTGCAAAGTCACAGTTTCTTCTTCCCAAAAACCCCTTCGAAAACTGTTATCTCTACTTAAGAATGTTGGGAAGATATCTGGAAGTCTTCTTATTGACCTTTATTAACCCTTTCCTATTGGATGTTAACCCTTACTTGTTATTGGTGGATTCTGTAAACTTTCAGGGGGTTCTATTGGTGTTTTTCTGATCTCCCCAAAGCCTATAAATGACCCCTACCCCCAATAAATCTCTCTCTTGCTCGCCTCTCTCCTCTGGTCTGTGTGGGTCCGTGCCGGGCTCCCTGGGGCCAGACGGAAGGGGGACAAGGGGGAGCACTCACCCACCAGGTGATAAGCTGATCACTCAAACCTGTGGTGCCCCTTTTATTCCAAACCGCCGCTGCGATTTACACTTTGTACACCAGACATAACCAGAGAGTTTACCTTCAGTACATGGACCTGGTTATTCCTTCGGGAAAGCCAAGGTGAGCCACCTGGCCACTATCGCCTTATGACCCTTAAAGGTTACTGAACAAGGAGTTACTGCAACACCAAAATAGCTCCAGAGGCTGCCTCTTCTATTTGGGATTGACTGCAGCCACCACCTGTAGGCAGAAGAAATCAGTGCTGCTCTGTACTGTGTCTTTTTATCAGCCATACTAAGTGATCCATCCTATGCCCCATAGGCTGCCTGTGTACATTGGCCCTATAATACAAATAATAGGGTATTTTAAGTTGGAAGGGGCCCTGAAGCCCAACATCTTCCCAAAGCGGAACCAACTTCAGCGTTAGTTTGCTCAGGGCCTAGTGCAGGGGAGTTCTGAATGGCTCCAAGGACAGTGATTAAACAGCCTCTAAGGGCTCTGTTCCAGTGTTTGACCACCCTCATTGTAAAAAAACAAACATTCCTTATGGCCATTCTTAAAAAATTACCCTACTAACAACAAGATCTAAAGAAGAGCAATGAACCATGTCAAAAAATTTGAATAATTTCATGATATATAGTAAAGACTCTGCCTGTAAGTGGGGGCAGTAGTATGACTTCAGGGTTAGTTTATGTTTTCCCTGCTGTAATTGAACACAAACATGGTAGTTGTGGCAAGTTCATGTTGAAACATGCACCACAAATGTGGTGTCACCATTCTCCCATTCTCAGTCAGACCATTCCACAGTTCTCTTCAATGCAGATGCAACTCAAAGTATTCTTATGATAGTTTCACCATCAAGCTTCTACAGTTCAGTTTTCCAAGTTTTAGAAATTATTTTCCCTCTTCCAGACGTGGGCGTATGCTAACTTCCCTTAGGCAAAAACTGGATATCATTGATGTGTTTATAACCTAACTTTATACCAACAAGAAGAAGCAAATTAACTATTTGAAAAAGCAGTTATTTGATACAACTTGATTCAGTTATGTTTATTTCCAAAGAATGCCTTGAGAAGGGTTGATCTAAACCAGCGACAAGCACTGCTTTCTGCTGTATACCTAAGCTAAGACTAAATTAACAAACTCTTTCAGTTTGTAATCAGGTTATAAAAATAAAGTGCGTCAAACAGAAACTAACCTGTTTGTTTTGTAGGGTAATGTATGTGCTGTATCCAAACCTTAATTAGACCACATAGTAAGAGACTTTTATAGATGGATTTTATAGACACTTTTCCAGACATGCTGTGCTCCTGATATTCCTCCCCCAAGCCCCAATCCACACCTTGCTAAATAACTTTTATAGGTCTAATTAAACAGGCTGGTGATTCAGTAGTAATCCTATTAAAACAACAGTACCTAAGAACTGGCATTCTTACCATAGCATCCTCCTTTCTTTCCAGTAAGATTACATAAAAAGAGCTACTGGTAAGATCACAGAACTTTTCTATATTGCATAATCTGATGACATATTAAAACTCCACACCCTAGTTCTGTGTGAGCTGGATTATCAACACAGCACCAAAAAAGACACATTAACTCTACTGCCAGAAGCAGTATGGCAGCAGTAGTGTGGCACTGCACCAAGCTAATTACATGCCTTTCTGCTACACTCCTCCTTCTTATAGAACTAGGAGAGAGCAAGCATCATTCATTGGAGACAACCCCCGAGATCTTTTATGTCTAATATTATTGAAACACAAGATAAACCTCCATCATTGAAGTGTTGCCCAGAATTTAATAGGGATCTATAAAAATTACTCTCCAAAATAGAAGAATTCAATTGAGAATGATTTATTTCATTTTATTCTAGTATTATTAAATTTAAGGAACTATTCTATAGAAGGCAAGCAGGCCTATAAAAGTTGATAACAGAGCTCCTGCTATTGGAATTGAAGCCACGATTCTCTGGGATGACTCAGAAATCTCAGAGACTGGTTATGATATCCTATTCAACTCTTCAGGCATTTTCTGTGAAGAATAAAACGCTGGAAAGCCCTCAGAAATTATTACAAAAAGCTGTTCATGCTCCAGGATTACCACTTTTCTAAGAACTCCCTTCAGTTACAAATATGCCTCTCACATAAGAGGTTACATCTGCTGAATAATCCACTGGCATTATCCAGGGAATACCAGGACTCATAAAAGAAGAGAGGTGGTTGCTGTCAGTCAGTCCTGCTCCAGCCTTCCAGCGTCAACACAGAACACTGGGAATGCACATTGTGAGTTTGATTGTATTACTAAGCTGTTACTGCACTTTCCACAATTAAGAGGATTTCTCTGAACTCTGCAATAAATACAAAGTTAGGTGTCAAATTTTATTCTCACTTATATATGGATAGTTTTAATGCTTATATGTGTTCTTTTTGACCATTCTGAAGGAATATTTCAGTACTATAAGAGACTGGAAAAGGCTTCCTTTCATGCTTCCAACAAAATCTGTTGAAGTTATCTCCATGATTTAACTCCTTGTACCAGTAATATGATTTTTCCTGCATCAACTTTATCAGCAATGTTTATGTCCAAAATTGAAACAGTTCAAATAAAATAAAAGGTTCTCACTCAAAATTACTTCCACATTTAAAAAAAAAAAAAAATTAAAAAATGCTACCTTTATTAAATCTGAAACAGCAAGTGTATTTCTTCACTACCTTTCTGAATATAGCTGATAGATGCTGCAGTCTATAAATTATTTTGTACTAAGAAAGCAAAGCTGAATAGAGGAATTGTGGCATTAACTACCCCAAAATGCACTATTCCCTAATCTTAAACCAAGAAATAAAAATATTTAGAAATAGAAAATCTCCTACAAAAATCCATTCCTTATACAAATTTATAGTTAGCAACTAACATTATAGGGTAGTCTGCAACAACACCAAAATCATGAAAAAAACTATATTAAAGTTTTCTGAGAAAGCTCCAGCCAACAGAGAGTTAAGCACTGAGGCAGCAAAACACTTCCTGTCTGGGCAATCCATGCCACTAAAATAACAATTCCTCTTATTTTCACCCTGCTTATAGGGAACCAGCAGGCCTTTTACTCGTTATTATTTATTTCTTTGATCTTCTCTCCCCTTGAACCTTCCTGCACTTCCTTTTACAAGTTTTCCAGTTCTTTGGCAAAGGTGTACATATCAACACCATCTGGCTGCATGCAAGGAAACACTACTACATGCTTCCCTGAAGACAAGCCTGCTGTGTTAGCCATGAGCCACTGACATGATTTCCATCTCAGCACTTCAGAAGAGTTTTACTCCAACACCATCGCTTACATTTCCTCACAGAAGTGGAGAAGGAAAAAAACCTAAGCCCTCCACTGGATCTACCATTGTAGGGAACGTGCATCTCATGTTTTATGAACACAGAATTCCAGGCTCAATTATGTGTTACTACCATGTGCTCTGCCTGCCAAGCCACTGCTCTGTTTCTGATAAGCATTGAGCAATATAATGAAAGGACAGACTATAGGTCTGAGTTGCTTTTTCAGTATTGCTTTTTGCACAGCAGAAACATCATGGGAAAGGCTTTGCATCTCAGGAAGCTCGTTGGCAAACCTTGCCCACTGTTACTATGTTATACCAAAATATTTAACCAACTGAGTAATGACAACCTCTGTTTGTCATACTCACAAATGGTGAGCAATTCCTGCTTTCCAGATGCAGATTTATGACAAAGTAACATTAGAAGCAGCATTCTTAAACCAAAGCCTGTCCTTTGTTTGTTAATTTCCACAAGCACATTTTTGTATGTCTAAATATCATAGGCAGGACTCCCATGACAAATTAAAGTTAATGGAAATTGTATGCATCTCTTAGTTCTTGGAATTGAAATAATATTAGCACTGCATGCAATGTTAAATGAAAGCTCACTATGAGCCTTTTAAGTGCAGCATTTTCTTCAGCTGGCTACCTTTGGCTATGTGAAACTACCCTTCATCAAGCTGCTTTGACTAATTCATCAAACTGAGAATTACCTTGGCTGAAGTGTCATAATCTGTTCAAGTCAAACTCCGCTCCATCCAGTGATACACTTATCAAACCCACACATTCAGACAGAGGCAAATATACAATTGCTAGTTTGGTCTCAGGACCCCGAGGGGTCCAAAGCTGAAGCCTAGAGAGCATGTTGTCAGCAGAGGCCCTCTCTGCATTCGTGCTTCGCCTTGACCAGACGCCAGAGCCAGCCGTGGTACCATTCCAGCTACTGCACAGAGCATTCAGGTCTTAGCTTGAGACTGCTAATGAGGATCTTTGGCTGAATGCTCTGAATGAAACACATCTGCATACAAGGAAGCTATTTGTTAAGAAAACAAACAAAATATTATGGAGACGATTTGCAATTAATGGCTGGATGTGCATCTTAAGCGCAGCGTCTTTTAAAGGAAAACAGTAAATTCGGCGTTTTACTCCTCTGCGCCAAACTGTCCATGGCACAGGCGCATGCTGCACTTGGGAACTAGCTTGGCATAGTTCCAGTCAATAAATTCTGCAGAGCAAAGGTCAGCACAGGACTCAAAAATAATCTGCTCCACTCAAATATGTCCGTATATGTTCCTCTGCCTGTACGTATGGAGTAGTACGCCAAGAAGGACGGAAAATTTCAGACCCCTTTAAAAGCTAACTACACAAGTTAAGTTCCTGAAATCTGATAACTACTAGAAATGCAAATAAACTTCTACAACCTTAGAATTTTCAACTAAATTTTGTTTAAATTTGCTATTTGCATTCATCTTAAGCTAGAAACCTGATACCATACAAGCTTTATAATCATCCTGAAGAAAATGTAGATCTGTTCTTTTTCTTAAGAGGTGCAACTCAAATGCAACCCAAAAGAGACATTAAAAGGCTTCACATTAATGACCTTGAAGAGAGATATTACTTTATTACATTGCTAATATCAATAGTCTTTGTCGCATTCTACACTAGATTTCTGTGAAGTTCCAAACTTCTTATTCACTAATTCTTTAAGGCTAAAAACACCGTCAAGGGCCAAATTAAATTATCAGGCAGCAGGTTTAAAACAAACAAAAGGAAGTATTTTTTCACACAATGCATAATTTAATTGTTGAATTCCTTGCCACAGGATGTTTCCTGTGCCAAAGTAATAGGTAGGTTTGAAAAAAAAAAAAAAAAAACCAAAACAAACACCATAATTTAGAGAGAACAGATTTTCACCAAGGCTTATTATATAAATATAAATATGGCAAATATAATCTGCAGCTCTAGAATTCTCAAAACCACACCATACTGGAATTTAGAAGAGAAAATAGGGGGGGAGTGTCATTNTGTTGCATTCCACTTTCTGACCAACAGCTTGCAAAAAAAAAAAAAAAAAAAAAAAACAAAAACACTCCTGCAGGGAGAGTCCAGCCCAACTGGACTTTGGCTAAACTTACCTGGCAAGGATCTTTTTCCTACTCACTAACTCTAGTAGTCTGTTCCAGTGTTAATTCCACATTTAAAAGGTTTGAAAAAAAAAAGTACAATCTTCTTCATGGAAGACTTTTGACAACGTATAGCAAAACTTTCTAAACTGTCTTTTCTAGCTACTGTTTCGTGCCTACATTATCAAGGCAAATAATCCCAACTTGCAACTGTACAGCCTGTTCTTTTCAGATCAGGTATTTGGATAATTGCATCTTATTAAAAATATTTGTTTATTGTTTTTATCTCAATTTAACTCTAAATAGGCTATGTGTAGACTCTGACCTCAAGAACAAAAATGCTTGTCCCCTGCAGTTCATTATTACTTTGATGCTGAGCTGCAAGACACATGCTGATATAATGTCAGGGATGGATCTGTAGTGCTTCTAACTCCTGCATATGAATGAGCAGCATCATGCGATGCAGGCACGATACTAACCACGACCACTGAGGATGGGATTCACTCATTCAGAGAAGTGTTTCTCTACTATCAAAAAAAATATGTGTTGATCAAGTTTTCCATATGTTACCATGTAGACTATTTTCCTCCTCTGCACACACTTACACATTGTTGCCATATTTGCTATGGGAGATGGAAGCTCAGGTGACGATTTGCTCTCAGCTCACTCTTAATTTTTTCAGTTGCAGATGTTGCAATAACTCTTTTTCATAGCATCACCTTTCCCATGTTATCTGCAAGGACGACTGTCAAATTTATCTTCTGTTTAGATCATCAGCAACAGAAATCAGAGGCTTTTTGGAAAAAAAAAGCCAACTTTTTGAGCTAAGTAGAGTTTGAATGTGTTTCAAGCACCTTGTTTAATTTTTCTAGAATAAAACTATGACTGCACACATGTACTTTATAAAGCCTGGAAGTACCATAACTCAAGTTCTTTGCATTTTGTCATGTTTTCATTTGTGACAGAATTTTCAAAATTAGTTAAGTTAAACTACCATGTGGAAGCTCTCCTTTAGAATTAATACAAAGTAAACCAAGTATATTTTAATTTACTTCCACGTCTAACTTAAATTAAAGCCACTTTAAATTTGACTGAGGTTTGGGAGAAGGAACTGAATGTAATTTAAGGAATCCACATTTAATGCCGATGGATTGGGTTTCAGTTTAACTTTCCTAATACACACATATCAAGAGGTCATAATTGCTTTTGAAAAAGTAATGGATACTTCAGATAGACACTCCTTTATAGGTACATTGGGTAACATAGTAGATTTCTTTCCAGATTATTTCTGGAAAACTAATGTCTGCTACAAAATACATTTAATTTGCAACAGAAACAGAAGACTTGAGTAATAGTTTATAGCCTTCTTGTCAGAGACAGATACTTCAAAATCACATAACAGCTTATCGAAATGTATCATTTAATTTTTAACTAAATGTTGTTGGAAAATATGTGGGAAGAAGCTAATTAGATCCAGGAAGGTTTGATTGGAAGAAACTACTCATTTAAGTGTTGAATAAAAGCCAGAGGATTTTTTTCAAGAAACTGCTGGTAACTCCCTTTATCAGCAATAGGTGTAGTGTGATTTACAGCTGTGAAGAACCTGCAGTTGGGCAAACATTTGAACAAGTTATTTGTTTTGAAACAGTTTCCACATCACGCTGCAGTAGGAAAATATATCTATAAGGTTGAGTAAAGTTTTTTTGCTTATTTTCACATTTAATTAAGTTTTCTAATAATGTTCTGAAACACCCTAAACTATTGGCAGTTACGAGGCTGATATGGTTGCTAAGGTGTTCCTGTTTGCAAGATGAGAAGGAATTCTGCTTGTCAGAGAGGATCAAATCCCTGCGCACTGGTGATACACTTCAGAAAATCCATTCGGGATAAAATTAAAAAAGAGATTATGGAAATAACTATGTAATATTTCCCAGGTTTAAAAGCAAACATGGGACAAACCTAGGTTAGCAAAAGCACGCTATGCAGAAAAATGAACTACGTTAGTTCAACCAGGCAAGATTGTTTCAGATGGTCCGTCTCCACCCTGCTACTTTGTTCAGATCTTTAGCATATGGGATTACAAACCAACCAAGTTAGCTGCCATCTAGTTACGATTCACTTGCCCAAGACATGACTGCTTCCCAGTGGAAAATTTTGCCTGTAAAAACATTGATTTATGATTGACACAAATATTTCACTGATTCGGTGATTTTTCTTGGGTGAATACGATTGGTGACTGGTACAACGGGGTAGTTTTCAGTCCAACCAAGGAAGCAATATGAATATAGCTTTAACTAGGTGTTTCTGTCCACAGTGAATTCTCAGAGGAAAATCATCATCTAGTGCACATGTTGCCAACTAAATAGACATTTCTAAGGCCACCTTATCTTCCTGTGATTTAAAACAGTAGAAGTCTCTCAAGAAAGGGCCATAACTCTTTCAAAGACACACCCAGGGTATAATTTGAACATTTCTAAAACTGTACGTAAGGAAATTAATGGAGAGTTTAAAGGAAAAAAAAAAAACAACAAACAAACCAAAACAAACAAACAAACAAAAAAAACCCACTCCAAACTTAAGAAGTGCACTGAGTCCAAACACACAAAGTGACATATTATCAAGTTGTGTAATTCTGATCAGTAGTCAGAGATGAGGCAGCACCACATAAATCTAGTGGAAGTTCACACTCTGGAAATAATATCAATCCATGACCTCAAAAGAACCCCCTGTCCAACCTGTCGGCTGCTACAACACCGTATCTATAGAAAAGAAACAACCTCAGGTTGTCCCTCCTGGAGTAGTCTATGTCAGTGATGAAACATTTGAAAGATCAGAGGTCAGTCACATCTCTGCTTTATGCCATCTGTAGTGAAATTATAACTCATTGGAACCAGTAAGAAAAACAAATATTAAATGCAGTGAAATTAGAAAAGTTTTAGAGAAAAAAAAAAAAAGAAAAACTAAGAAAAAATAAGACTCTCCTAACTTTTCTTGTTTTGTCCAATATTTTGCCTTCCTCAATGGTATTACTACCTCATTTCTGCCAGCCTGCTGATCAAGACTATATCCTCAGCACTGCAATATTTAAGCAATAAGAACAGCAAAAGTAGCAACCTGAATACTCTTTCTTTAATTGCTTCTTGGAGTAAGATCTGTATAACAAATGAGTTCGTGTTCCTGTATGTGTGCATGCAACCAAGATCTCAAGGACAGTAAGAAAGAAAACCAACTAAAAAACCCCTTTGCCTCAGAGCAGAATCTGAAGAGTTTTTCCACTTACCTGAAACCTGCAGGGTCCGTAATTGCTTGTCAGCTCTTGCAGATGTGACCTCCTCAGCAAGGTTTTGGCTTAGCAGAATGTCCTGATACTGTCAGTGGCAGGAATACCAGCTGATTCTTAGGGGTCCTATGAATGTCAGCCGCTCAGGGAGGGGCCTGAGAGTGTCATCTCTCACATACTTACAGGACAATCCCACAAAAAGTCTTCAACACCAGGGTAAAATACTTCTTGTATTTTAGGGGACAGCTACAGCACAGTTTGCTTACATTGTTAAATGTAGAGTCTGTAACATATTACAGTGTACACATCTTTTGGTAATGTTTTATATGTATGTTATTATTATAGTTTAAACACTACATACAAACACCACGTGTGAATTTGGCCGAACGGATGATTAAGAAGGGTAGAACCCACCAGTCTTTGGGGAAACACATCATTATGACTCTCCTCCTCTGCAAATGGCCAACTATTGCATTATGGAACCTTTCTTGAATTCCTGCCAGTCACACTGGATCCTGTAATGATTCTGTAATGAAGCTAAAATCAACACCTCTAAACTAAATGGGAAGAAGACAAAGGAACTGGGACATGTGAGAGGAAACTGGGCAAGGGCAATGTCATTAAGAAGGTCAGAAGACTGTGCTGTCACAGTGAATAGCTAAAAAAGACCATGCTAAACTACTGAGAAGGGCCTTGGGAAGGAGCAGAGCTACAGCATCAGAAATCCAGAGGGAATGCAAAGTCTACCCTCCCATTCAGAGCTTGGTTTCCAAAATGCAACTCTCAGAAAAGGGTAGGAGAAGAATAATGTTTTACATTATTATTACTTTGGATCACCTATTTCACAATCAAAAAAAGTCCTGAAAAAAGAAAAGAGAACTTCTAAGAAGAAATAATGCATTTTTCAGGAAATCTAAGCTCAAGGATTGCTGTCATACTCTTCAGAAGCCAATTTGTTGCTATGTTTTCGGCTTATATTGTATCAGTTTGTTGCAATTCGCACAACACCAAATCTTTCTTTGTTAGGGATCATCTTCTCCAGCTGCTTTCCATTGCACCTGAGGTTGTGATCTTCTGTTCATATCATTATGCTCAGGAGACCATACAGAGAGAGGGTAAAGTTTTCATGCAGCAAGAGAGTTTAAATTTCTTCTCACAGGAAATACCTATCTTTTCCAAGAACTGTGAAGAAGAACTAGGTTAAAAAGCAGGATTAAGACATTCATCACAAACATGTACAGTGGTGGTCAACAAAGTCACTGGAGACAAAGCCATGAAGAAATCATAATGGAAAAAAAATACAGCGTACTGACAAAGTCATTGCACAGAAATGTAGGGGTGCTGGCACAGGGAGGAAAGGGAGATTTTGCCTCTGAGCAGAGTTTGAAGTCTTGTTTCCACTCGTGCCACTGTTTTTCTGGATGGCTATATTCAAGCTCTTTAACCTCTCTGCACTCCTCTAGCCCCCAGTTTGCACAGAGCAGAGATGACAGTGGCAGCCCTGGCGTTGCACTGAGATCTATGAAGAACAAAGTCTGGTTAATAGGTAACTAGCAATATCACAGGTAAGCACATCCTTCTAATTCCAACTTTTCTCATATCATCATTCTCCACAAAAAGTCAACTTAAACAGTTTTACTGGGGGGAAAAAAAGCAATAGTTTCAAGTGATTACATTTATAATTTTAATAATGTAAGAGAGGTTTACAGTAAGACACCACGCAAGCGAGAATTCATTACTTTTCCTTTCAGATTTTAATAAAAGTACGCTATGAATTATTTAAACTACATGAAATTTGTCAAGATAAATGAATTTAGTACATGTTGTGATGCAGTATATTCTGGCTTTAATTGTGTTTGCTACTTACTGTGTATAGCAATTCAGAAAGTTCAGTAATACATTTCCCCAGCCATTAGAAACAAGAACCATGGGAGTGTTGTATCATTTTCTATTTTTCTACTTTTTTTTTTTTACTCAGATTTTTTTTTTTTTACCTTTTCTGTGATAAAAATTGAAGTTAGTTTATTGCACTAACAAAAAACAAAACAATAATGAAAAAAATAGTGAAAATACTGAAAAGTTTAAGGGGATTTCTCTTACACCTCTTCTAATTCAACTCTAGTCAGCAGTACACAGGAATAATCCCAGGATGATGAGTTCCAGAAGCTGCTGTGCAAAAATTACTATATTTAATTTGGTACCATTTGATTCTTATTATAAAGTAAAAAAAAAAGGCCCTAGGAAAGTCAGTAAAAATTTTGCCTCTGACAGGAGTGAGACAGATTCAGTCCGCTGCCCAAACATAGCTGTTAGTGCCATGTGAGATGCCCTGGGGGACTCCACCCGGCTCCTGCTGACAGTCCAGCAGTACTTGAGTTTCCTGTAGGTCCACTGTACCTGCCAGCCTAATGGGGAGCCCTTGGGTGACTGGGACACCTCAAGTATCACTGAGCACTGCCTTCAGATCACTGAACTGAGCCCAAGATGCCTCCCATCGGACATCCCGGATTGGCGGTGCCTCACACAGATACTGTTGTACCTGTCTGCTGACAGCTCCAGCCTAACAGATCTGACAGCATTCCTAACAGGAAAGCACACATAACTTATATATCCCTCTATAAAAATATTTTTAATAAAAATGCACATTTAAAGGGAATCACTCTTTTTGTTCAGCTGTGCTCTCAAGTGTACCAAAAGATAACATCCCATACTTTACAGGTGAAAACTGTACAAATCTCCTTTCCAAAACACTTTGCAGCACATATTTATTGCAAGAACAGGTTGCAGAGAGAAAGATTCCCTTTTGTAAGTTCTGTACATTCCTGAGAATAATATCTGCTTCTAAAAAAGTAATAAGCAGAAATTCTTATGAAGTCTTATCTCATCGTTAGCTTGTGAGAGAGATGTGCTTATTCACTTTTACTAGAGTGGGATACTGTTGCAGATTTCTCACATTTTCATAGAAGCTGTGAGTTGTCTGCATGTCTAGAATCCAGAATAAATCTAATTATTAGTTTGTGCTAGAAATAATGGCTGTATTGAAATTTCTGGGGAAATTCATCAAGAAAATGTTATATCATTCTGTAAATAGAATATTCATACAGTACTTTCTGGATTGTTCATAAGGCATTCACTTGAGTTTACTTATATGTCACTCAGTTCAGAAAGGCTGACTGAGGTCTTTGTACAATCAGAATCTTCACCACCTTGGCAGAAAAACGCAGCATTTAAGTTTTTTAAAGCAGTAAAAGGTACTGAATCAGGCACTCTGCTCACTACAGTTGTCTTTTTGCTCCATCATCTTTCCTCCTCTTATCCAAAAACTGAGGATTACTGACATAGGAGAGTGCACCATGTTCTCCTCATATCTCTGACCAAATCCAACAGCAGACACCCCCTTCCAAAGCAAACCCAGGGCACCTAAACATCAGGGCTGAGTCACAGTGGGCCAGGGCCTATGCAAAGCAACCTGATGCTTACTCTGGGCTGACTCTTCTGCAGCGTAGGCATTCCCCACACTCACACTACTGCTGTGGAGCTGTTTGCTCCTATTCTCAGCTTCATATATTCTTTCTCTTTCCAACTCCATGTATCCCTCAAATATTTTCCCCAGCCCTCCTCACCCTCACAGCACTTGCAGATGATTGATAGAAAAGTCACTGGCTCAATACAAACAGAGAAAAACTCTCTTGTATCCCAAGGAACAGACAGACACCGAGATAAACACTCGCCTTGCATCTCGAGACATAAGATAGACCCTAAAATTATACACACCAGTCTCCAGGTTTAAAAGAGAGGTGCTGGGGTTTTCATCCGTAACAAATATCTGTACAGCAAGAAAGGAGGGAGGGATACTGCCACACACAAATGGGGTACTTTATGCTGATTTAAAGGTTGGTCATAACAATTTCATATGTATAACTGCCAGGAAGGGGCACAGGATGAACAAACTAAGGCACATGATTCAGAACAGATCAACTTTCTCCAGTATACTGGGAATATATGGGTTGAGCTCTGAAGTGACTACGTTTCCTTGCATAGATGAGAGGAAAAGGTATGTTGTGAAGTGCTTGCATTGTAACAACAAAAATGACTTTTGGCATTTATATTGCAGATTTATTATGGAGAATCCCCAAGTTCTACTCCTGGATTGGGAAACAGTAGCCACACTACAGATTGGTTTATGAGAGGAAAGAGAGAAGAGAATACCATATCCAATTGATACTTCAGGGAGATTTGAAGGAGAATGAACACATATTTGGAAATGGGCCAGGACACCGGGGCTACTATGCCTTATCCTACAAAAAGAGGCATTGGATGGTTAATAACCATAAGCAATCAGGTCCTTCATTTTGTCTCATCAGCAAGACCACACTACATGTTCATTTAACTCTCACTTGCTTTTAAGTTCAGTCAGCTTCTATTGCTGGTGGATTTAATTCTTTGTCTTAACAATAAAGTGCATTACTTTACTTTTTGTTCATTGGAAATTTGTAGCTGCCTCATCCAGCACTACCCTGACCAAATCATAGACGAAGAAATCCTGCATCGACAGAAAAAAAAAAAAACAGATCAAGCAGTTTGACGCATTCTTAACTTTTATAATACTAAAAAACATTATTCTCTTCAGTGTCTTGATAAGCTGTGACAAACTTTTTCAGTTTTTGAAGTGTTGCTCAATCTTCTGTAACCATTCTTAAATTGCTAATAGATGTGCTGTTAAAGTAACAGTAAAACCAACCGGGGGGGGTGGGAGGGAACCCGCATTTAATTGAGTGCTTCAGAAGAGATCATTCTTTTAATCTAGCGACATAAAGAAAGGTGTAAGTATTTTTAACAGAAAGTATGAGACAGGAAGCAGCCTGGAGAAAGAAGCCCAGCTTATTTTTCCTATAGTCCCTACTTCACGAGCAAAGAGCAAATCTTCAGAAGGGCCTAAAAATTAATTCTGTCATGCTCAGAAGCCTTCCTGTTTTGGCCTTTCTTCAGAAACACATCCATTACACTGTCCAACTCTTACAAAGCAGTATTTTCCAAGGGGGCACCAATAAGCTCCCGTGCCATGTCTGCTTCCACTGTTCTGGGAGGGAAACCTGCATTTTCCAGTATTCACCTTGAAAGGCAACTTTCAGAGAACATTCTACAAATGTTCAGCAAAGGTCTACTTTTCAAGACATCTCTAGTAAGATATACTAGAACTTCTAATGTTTTGGGGTTTTGTTGTGTTTTTTGGGTTTGGTTTTTTTTGGTTTTTTGGGGGGGTTTTTTTGCAAAGAGCATGCACATAGTTATTGCAGTGTAGCTGACAGACAGAAACACATGAAGTCACACAGTTTGATAAAGCAAATCTCAAGCTCATTTTAAAAGTCTTTGTGTCAGCTTAGTAAGACCTAGGCTCCTTGAACACATAACATTAAACTCACAAAAAACAGTTTAGTGAGCACTCCCTTTGAAATAAGGTTTCTTGGTTAAGAGAAAGAATGTTGTTTACAGTTCTGCACATTCCTTAACTGATGCATGTCTATTCATCTCACTTCAACAATACAGCGAGTTTCCAGACCATGCTATACTTTGAAAAGTTTTGGTCTGTCACCTTCCTTGTTAGCTCTGGAATAAGAATGAAGTCTGTAGTAACCAGCAAGTATAGATGGCTGAACAGTGTTATTTTAAAAGCTATATCTATAAAGCTAATATCAGAAGATAGAATTCAGATTTCCCAATTTAAAAAAAAAAATAATGAAAATGTTGTGTCAAATTTATCATTATGTATTTATTTACAGGCAGTTGAGTAGTATTAGCACTCGCACATCCATACTGTCCCTAACGTCTGTACCAAATCAGTAGGGTCATAATAAGCTTAGAGAGACAGGGTGATACTGGTTTCAGGGCTGAAGAACCCATTGGTCAGCCTCTTCTGCAGGAGACATGAGTTTAATTCACACAACCACCACTTCCTCTGCCATTATTCGCCTACAAATGCATCTCCAAGAAACCCACAATCCTGCAAAGCAAAGTGTACAAGCAGCAGTGGGACTGATCAAGGACAACTCTCTTCTACTCACATGAAAATGAAAATTAAGTGGAAATTCTGTTTAAGGCAGCACATTACACCAGTTGAACAAACAGCACAACTGAAAGGAGACTCAAAAGTCAAGTCAAAGCTAGGGAAACACCCTGTCAGGACAGCACTACTGAAAGCACAGAACCTTGGGGGGGAAAAAAAAATGGTATAAGGATACTCTTACACAGTTCTTTTCACATAGTTACCTTCCTCTTAGCATAAGTTGTACTGTGTTGAACACATCCAGATTTTGTATGATCTTGTACGTTAACCAGTCCTGGGTGAATGCAGTACAGGACACAAACCACCTGGAAACAGTAAGTGTTGCAAATACACAACGAGTGCCAGAGTTGAGCACTAGACCACTGACACTGAGCATGAGAGACCCTTTAGTGTTATCTATAACACTAAACTATCTATAACACTAATTAACAAGAGAAGGTGATACCTGTCTAGATTCTCTAGATTCAGAAGAGGCTATCTACAGTAATGTCATACTCTGAAGCTTTTATTTATATCAGCATCATTTCCATCACCATCTACAGAGGACAGTTATCTGCACAAGGATCAGCTGCATTGAGAAAACCAAGCCCACACTGCAGAACACTCCTTATTTACATAAGCATGCACTCTGTCTAGTTTTCTGTAGACACAGATACTCCTAAAACATCCCAAGCAAAGGAAAAGCAGCAGGTATCCAAAGCAGCTTCAAAATTGATAAATAATGTACTGTAACAAAAAACTTCCTGATTGTATCTAAGTGGGCAAGCATTGCAAATTACGTGAAGCAACAACTTCACTCCTGTTATCAACATTCTGAGCTATTTATACTTACACTGATTGTTATCCTGTACTCCTTGCCAAGAGGCATTTTGAGAGCCCTTTAGCCACCATTCCTCATCTCTTCAAGAGCTAGGTCAGATCCTGAATAAACAGCCTCTTTGTGCTTGAACTTGAAAGAGAAGTCAGTCATTTGTATAAGATCTGAGTTAAGGAAAAATGTAATTTTTTCCCTCTGACAACATGTGTATAGTTGTTAAGGTGTCTTGATAGCCAAGAGAAATTTGTTTTCCGTGGAGGTTTCTATAGCTTAAAATGTCAGCAGTTTTACTCACTCTCAACCTTCTTTAATTCTTTTTTCAACTGATTTACAGATGAAGTTGATTCCTTACTAGGAAGGAAAAAACAAAACAAAACAAACAAACAAACAAAAAAAAAAGATTCCTGAAAATTAGAAGTCCAGCACAATGCTAGACTAAGAATCCATTTATCTTGTCTTCCCTATAAAGATAGTTTGCAGATTCTGGCAAGGATCCCATTTCCAGCAATAAAAGTCCCCAAGGACTTCTGGTACCTAAGACCTCCACTTCCTCGATCCTGACCATATTATCGTGATTAAGCTGTTGATTACAGAACGTATTTTTTCTTACTTGTATTTATTAGTGCAAGAGCAAAAGAGCACGGAAAATATTTGTATATTAAAGGCTTGATAAAATTTTCACTGATGTATCTGAAGTGACTCTGGGCATTGTAGTGTGAGTTCAAAGGCATTTATTCTCTCTGTGTTGTTGTATTGTTATCCTGGTCTGCGAAGGTGTGGTATTACACTCAGGACAGACTTTGCCTGCCCAGCACAGCAATAAGGAATAAGGCAGACCACACAGCACAGTCAGATTCTGTCTGATACACTCATCTCAGTGCAAACAGCATTGTTTGTTACACTAAGTGTAAAGTTTGTAGCCTTATCTTGCTTAATCTGTGCCCCACAGTGAATAATTTCTTATGCACGTTCTCCCCATCCAGTTGCCACCCAGTACTATGGGTGCTGCTCCCTGCCTCGGGCAGGACGAGGCTTTCCTGGTGACCTCAAGCTCTTGCATTCCAAACACAGAGACTGTTGACTTCCTTGTGGCTCCAGCTCACTCCAGTAAAGTCATTATACCAAACTGCTTCATCCTTCATGGTGTCGGGGAATAAAGTGTGTGTGAAGCATTGCATGCTTGGAACCATTTCTGAGCACTGAGCAGTTTTGCAGTTGAGGGGAGAAGGCTGTTCAAAGTCCTTGGGACATTTCCCTTTCTTTTAATGACAACTTTACTCACTAAACAATATGGTCTTCCTTTTAACATGGGGTAGGCCAATATAAAGCCACTTTGTCAGCATGCTGGTGACACTACAGTTGGAGTAAACATCAGCTCAATCATTCATAAATTAATGTGTATATTCTTCCTAAGCTCTAATGTCATTTCATCAATGCACTCCTTATTTTGCAGTTATTGATGCTAAATTCCAAAGTGATTGCAAAATCACATTTTTCACTTTATTACATTTTGAATATTGAATGGTTTTCCCCTTTATTAAATTACACTATATTAGAAGAGCCTTAGACTCCTCTGATGCATGACCAAGTACATACTTCCATCTGTTTTGTTTTTCTCATTCATGACATAGATGATTTTGTTTTAACCAGTACATGTATTTCACTTTAATTCCACTTTATGTCTGTCAGGTTACATCATTTGTGATGTGTGGGTACTCTGCTGCAGAGCTTTGCAAAACGATTTAAGTTTAAAGCAAAACCAGCTTTTTGCATAGCTCAGGTGTTCGGAAATGAGATATGGGTACTTAAGTTACCACTTTAAATCGAACACATGGCACAAAGCCATATCAAACCTGGAAAGACCAGTCTGCTTGAAAATCGTTCCTATTTGAAGGTTGCTTGGTAGCCTATATAAAGTGAACAAATTTCCTAGTTGTTACTTAGAAATGCAGGTGTTTACACAGCCAAAAGCTGCAAGCACAATTGGTGGATTGTCAGCAGTCTTAGCCCAAATTCCAGGTGTCTGACTTTGAACTAAAATACCATGCAGTAGTCCAGGAGAAACTCTGCTCTGTCTCTTAGAGTTACACCGTGCAAGTTTATTGTTTGTATTACAGAAGACCTTTAAAGGCTGTATAAATGAGAACAAGGCTCCATGGCATGGGGTGCTGTACGAAGCTCACAGGCATCTAAAACAAGGAGGGATGAATTAAAAGCCAACTGAAACTTAATTTAGAAGCCATTTTATTGTGATTAAACTGTCGTCACACCACTATACTGTCACTGGTGATTGTACAACATTACCTCACCGGTGTGATATACTTTGATTCAAAAGTTGCCACACAAGAAGGAGAAAAATGCAAAAATCCAAGAGAACTTACTAGAAATATCACGTGAATATATTTTTTTTAAGTTCACTTATTTCCTTGTGGACATTCCACTATATTAATAACTGTCCATTAGGTGCTGAAAATAAAAAATAACCATGCCTATGTTGATCAGGGTCTTCTCCCACTTTCCATACATCCAGCACCTCCAGAAGAAGGCTAGATGGGAATCTAAACAACCACTGGTATACAAGGACATCAGGAAAATTGACTTTCACTAGTCACCGACCTTAACTCATCACAAAACAGAAGGCAATCCAAGGGCTTTTTTTTAATGACTTATCAGTTGCAGCATGCAAGCTCAACATACAGGCTAAGAATTATTAGGCTTTGTTTTCGGACAAGGATCAAACAAAACCAAAACCCTTCCAGGTCTCAGTTCTAAGGTTTAAAAACAGAGAGGCAGGCCAGTTTCCTCTCAGCAACAGGGAGTAGGAATTGGGTAGGAAAACAGATGGAAATAAATCAGCTCTGTGCACAAAACCCCTTCCGCTATTTGCGGGATCTAAGCTGAAGCAGTGAAATTCTCATTTCTTCTCCTTTCCTGCCCAGGTGAACATTTGTACTTCCGTGGCACTTTGAGGAATTCCCTTTCGACAGCAGATACCTTCCATTTGTAGTGCTGCAGCTACACACATGGACGTGTCTGAGTGTACATGTAGATCTATAATTTTTTCAATAATGCTGAAGGTAGAAATTGAAATACTCATTCTTCTTTCCCCCTAGAGCAATATTAAGGGGCAACATACCTTTACACCTCTTCAGAGACCGTGATTCTACAGTTGACTGGCAATAAGAACATTCCCACAGCAGCACAAGGAACCTACGCATGGCAAAGGCTGGATTCATGTTCACCTCTGTTTCAGAGAATAAATTATAAAACCATAAGCATGTGAGCTCTTACAGTGCATTACCTTTTCTCCCAGTAAAAACTACATTTAGATTAAAGCAATCTAGCTTGAGATGGGATTTCTTAGTAGAAAAGGAACAAAAATTAAATATATCTATGGCCCCCATTCCCTCTCTGCTTCTTTCAGCATTTTTGCACTCCTCAATAGAAAAGAAATTGCCACTTCTATAGCACAGCAATTCTTCACATTCTCTGTTCAGTTGGGCACAGCCATGTAAGACTCAAGTACTAAAATTCCTTGTTTAAGACATCACAGACTATATATAGCAACATTCAAAGGTCTTAATGCTTTAACTTTTTAACACACTTCCTCCCCACAAAAAAAGTAATAACATTTAGTTTAGCAACATTTATTTAGGCAGTGTTGGATCCAGGGTTGGACTGGATGATCTCTGAGGTCTTTTCCAACCCAGTTTATTCTACGATTCTATGATTCTAGAGCCCTGCACAGAGATGGGCATTGCACCGAAATCAGCTTGGGTTGTTTGGTTTCTTTTCACCAGTATAACAAAGAGTAGAACTTGTTCCATTACCCCTGATATTGAAGGTCATTTTTGCAAGTATTTGCTCAGAGATTATGCTTCCCATCTGTCCTCATTGCAATTTGTTTTGCCAATATCATCAGAGGTTGTTGAAGCTTGAATACCAGGTGGGAAAAACAAACAAACAAAAAACCAAAATAAAAACACAACAAAAGACAATTTAAAGATAATTCTCTAACAGAAGCGTAATTTTTTTTGTTTGGGGGTTTCAGTATTCTATGCAACTCTGTTTAATATTTTTGAACTCTCACAAGCATGAGCAACATAAAATCAGCAGCAGTTATTACCTAGGAGATACAGGTGGGTTGCTTTCCTAAAGCAGGTACCATTTCCCCATCCATTACTCCTTCCTGTAACTCTATAAATAATTAAGAGAATATGCCTGTTTCACAGAAATGACTCTTATCAAGTGCCAGCTAGAAAGGCCTCCACATCTTAGTGCACACCAGAGCATGTGCTACCAAGCATATTGCTTTGATTTTCTCTCTGTGTGTGGAAATGTTTGGCTCAAACATAAAAACAAAGTGGCATGCACTAAAACTGTAACTCTTCAGTACCTCCACTTGCAAACTAGTTTTACAGCTGTAAATTACAGGGATTTAAAGGCTTTTGCACAGATGCTAATAAATTCCATTCACAAAACCATTTTTCCTCTCCTTTGCAGAACTTTCCCATGTGCTTTCACATCATCCACCTGTTCTCATTATGTGTACCTCTGTCCTGTGATAAAGCATTCCTTCATCATAGGATAATTAAATGTCATGTTTCTCTCATTCTTCTTTATTGCTCAGTAAACCCCCTGTAGCAACAAATCAAATTACAGCAAATGGATTGCACACTGTAAAGCACACTTCAGTATTCTGAACAATACCTGACCACAGAAAATTAAGGAATTGCCATTCTGTATGAATTTGCATATGCAAAAGTAAGAAGTGCTATATCTGTAACAAAAAAAGTATATCCTTTTTCTAGTTGTGTAATGTGTATGATACACAATGTGCAATAAAATTGGTTAAAAACACACACTTGAAGCAGTGAATGTGGTTCAGCACACTGCTAGGAATGGTTAGACAAATTGGTTTGTGACTGAGGCACAGCCTTAGAAACAACAAATGATGAAAACTTCCACCAGTTGAGGATGTTGGCACAAGGCTAATACAACAGGATGCATTCCTGTATGAATAAATGGCAAATACATAAAAGTGATTGACAAAATGAAGCAAAGTCTTTGTTTTCTAGAACAATAGCTCCTCACTCCCTACTGTAATATTTCTGTTATGTGCAGGTCAAGGTAGCAATAACCTCCATTCTCCCTTCTGGAAAAATATTATCCAGGTTTTAGCATGATCTCTTCTGACAGCCCTAGGGGTTTAACTGGGAAGAGGACAAGTGTAGCCTGGTCTGTGGTGCGAGGCAAGGAGGGAACCATCACAGCAAAGAGCTGTCTCCAGGGCTTCTGCGCTGTGAATAGCTCTGCACACATCCTTGGAGGGGTTTCTGCAGGCTATTTTAACACACCAGCTGAAGTTTGCAGCAGTGCACAGACATTGTCCAAGTCCCCCGCACAGGAGTTCACTCAGAAAAGATAAATGTATTTCCATAAGCAGCTTTAATTTGGGGTGCTTTAGTTGCTGGATGCACTATTTCAGAGGCACCAGGTACTGTTTCGGTGTCACAAGTTCTAAGCACAGAACTGCCCCACACCCTCCATGCTCCTTGTAATCAGTGAGGTTACAGTGGCATAGGAGAGATCAGAAATGCAGACAGAACATATTTTTTTAAGTCTCATTAGGTGAGAACAAATTCTAAAAGCAAGGAAGAACAGCCTTGTCCAAAAACACAAGAAAAAAGAGAAAGAAATGGATGCAGTTTCAATCACGCATTTATAAATGCTAACAGCCTCACATTATCTTTATATCCAACTAAATGACGTGTCTTACACAGTAATAAGACTTACATTTTCTGGAACAGGAAATCAGTAAAACAGTTTTCTGTCAGACATTACATCTGCTAGTGCCTCGGGACACTCAGACTGACTAATGCTGCTAAGGCTGATGTGTGACAATCATAGGCAAATTCCATTTTTTTCTGGCTGGTTTATTTTGCTTAAAATTGTGTTAAGTGCATAAATAAATAGCTTAAGTGTTATCTATCAAAGCAAATAGAGAAGTTCTCCTTAAAAAAAAAGTACTGACAGTCATGTAGTTCTCTAACTGATGGGTGTATCTCCATGGAAGCTTGCATTTTAATTGCCACGGAGTGGTACAATTATGTCACTTAGCTATACATATATATATATATTTACCTATACCTCTGAAAACTACTGAGAAATATGAGCAAAAGCTCTTTAACCAAATAAATTGAAAATCCTAAGAAGACATATAATTGATTTGGGAAATTATTCCTAACCCTTCAATTTTAACCATTCTTGTTACTTTAATTAAGTGTGGGTTGGGAGAGGAGATGGCTCAAGAGAGGGGTAATCAGCTATTGCTTTACCTCTAGTCCAGGTCAAGGACTTAACAACTGGGAGGCTGCATTATTGCTTCTCACTGAAATGTGATTCCCTAATCACATTTTCCAGCCTAAGTGCTTGGATTCTGAACAATCCGAGTGATACCAGTCCTCTAGCAAGCCTGAGCGAGAAATCAGGCAACTGTTCCCCTCCCAGACCACTTTTAAGCTTAAATTAAGTGTATGTCATCCACTGTACTGTGGGAAGCAGGGACCACAGATAACTTCACAGTCTACAATCACTTGGGGTCCACCAACTTGTCTTTTGGATAAGATTTCAGTCCCCACAAAAGACGTGTAAAAAAGACCAAAAAGATAAGTTTAGGGACAGATCTGCTGTTAGGTGAAAGCTTGATGTAGTTTCATTTATCTTTTATCCATGTCGTGAAAACATCAAACAACAAGGTGCAATTTATCCAAGTATTTAAAATATTTTCACTTTACAAGCAACCTGTGTATTTCATAAATACTAACGTCATAATCCCTTCTTAATCTGGCAAGGGGTGGATGTTTTAATCTTTCGGTGTACTGAAAGGTAAAATTATTGGAGAGTTATTTGCCCATTCCCTGGTGATGGAGTCTGCAGTATTCAGAATTTAACTATGGAAGTGGAATTCTTGCCTTTCAGGGTTTATTTACAGATTTTGCCAGATGAACGTGTAACCTGTGAACTATAATTAGGGATTTCCAGCTGTTACCAGAAAGCCTGGAATGCACAGCTTGCAAGCTTTGAACATATTTAAAAATCACTACTCATAATCCTAAAATATTATTAAAATACCAGGGATGGAATAGCAAATATTTAAAGGTGTGTTAACCCTTTAGGCACTACAATTATAGCATATGTACATTATAGAATATACATGCAGACCCTTGGGTCTCTGTGGTGCATTTAAGCACAGGTTAATTCAAGTGCCACCTGCTCAATATTGCATTTGACCACTGTGCAAAACTGGCAATCCCTGTTTTTTGTTCAGATTGATTGAAAATAATTTTGTGGAGCCTGGGAGAGACAGTCCTGTTCCTTTATTTAGGGATTAGCTAGAACCACCAGTTCATAGAGTAGTAAAAAAATCACACATTCCCCCATGTACTGCCCTAATTATCTGTTTCCTAGAAAACTAATTCAGAATATTTCCTACACTACCCATTGTAAGAGTTAATCCTCAACAGATGTAGTTTTAAATATAATTTTAGACAGTTCAAATTTCTCCTAGATGATTTTTTTAAGACTACCTTAACAATTTGCTTGTTTTAAAACAAAGATTATGTAAAAAAATCCAAACATACACAACAAAAAAAAAAGTTTAGGTCAACTGGAAAAGTGAACTCTGAATTATGAAGCTTTTTGAGAAGAAACACACATTAACAAATGGAAAAATGTTCTAATATTGTGGTTCATAACCAGCTCAAGCCCTATTTGACATAAAACCCACCAGCCTTTACCACCCCGCACACAAGAAACTAGTGAAGGGCCTATTTTTTTTAACTACAGAGAAAATCCTAAATTCAGAGAGATTCAAGTTCCACACTTCAGCATTAACCAAGGGTGTTTTGTGTCCACAATTTCAGAGATCACACAGCTTTTCAAAACTGCTCTGTCTAAATGAAGTCCTCAGCTGGGGAAAAGTACATCCTCAGAATAAATAAGAGGAAAACATAAACAGCTTCAGATTAAGTAAAACAAAAGCCTAAACATCATCGTTGTTTAGAGGCAGGTCTGAATAGTTTCCATCACATAAAATCATGATAGCTTCATTCCAAAATCCAGCCACAGTCCCGATTAACGTTTATTCTGAGACCAGACACATATGTTCCCAATGTTGGCCACTTGAGTTTGAGCCATCTAGTTTATTATTTTTTTCTCATATGATTTCTAGTCAATATGTCCAAAGAGACATAAAACAAAAGCAATTGAGAGTTCTTTTTTTAAAAATATAGACATGTGTAAGCTTCTATAAATTATTTTTTTTCCCCTCAAGTTACTAAGTACAGTAATTCAAGCTTTGGCTGTCTGCCTAAAGCTACAGTTTCCTCAAGTTTTAATTCAAACTTTCATCTATAAAATTGATTGTGCCATTAAAATAAAAGTGACATAGTTACCAACTACTCCCTATAATTAGATACTGTTAGGTGCTTCCTGTTACTTGAAAAACATTCTTCATTTAATATACAGAGCGAGGTAGTGTTGACTAATGAGCTGCTCCATTACTAACTTTTACCAGTTAGCAGTAAGAGTTTTGTCAGAGCTGAAAACACTTTTGAATAGCCAGCTCTTTGTTTTGAGAGTTGAGCTGAAATGCTCCAAATACAGTAAAACTCTGGAGCCCACGCACAGTATGGATTCTTTGCTCACCTCCTATACAGGCTGAAAGAGACAATTTAGTCATAAATGGCTGTTTGTTCTCATTACTGATCCCAAGGAATATTCTAAAGAATGCAGAAATTAATCTAGGTATCCTGGCTATGTCCCGGTTTGGATAAATACATCCTCTCTACCCTAAACACGCTTTATTTCTCTCCATTCTTTAATTTCATTTTAATAAATTACCTATTTCCCCAGTAATAAAACATTCCTTAGTGCTGCTGATGAGGAATGACTTCCATGCACCTCTCTGAGGATGGCTACAGAACAAGCCTCACCTCCCCAGGGTCAGGCTGGCTGGGGAACAGCATCCTGCCCACTTGAATTGTTCCTCCATTAAAACAAACACAAGAGATGGGCCAGAGTTGGGAAGAACAAATGGGAAACAATACATGGCACTTCTCTAGGTAGGGGGTGTCGCAGCCTAGGAGAGGAAAGAGTTCACTACCATGCAAGAACCCAGATTGTGTTTGAAGTTGTGGACCATATTCCCATCAGACTTTGAATGTCTTTAACTTGGGGCTGTGGCTACAAGTTCTTTCTCAACTTCAGCTGCGTCAGCAGAAGAGGTCCCGTCACAGCTTCCTTCCACCCTCTGGCTACTGCTCCCTCAGACCTCCCAGCTAAGCTACTTGTCTGAGCACTTGTTTCAGCCAAAGAAAACCTAATTAGCATAAACAGCTTAATAACAGGTCTTTGCTAACACTAATCCAGTCCAAGTTGACTGGAACCAGTTTAGGGAAAGTGTCACAAGCAGATCAGTTCCTACATACCAGAGGACGGTTTATTCCTTCAAGGTGACAATCACCCGGAGTCGGGTTTCCTCTCACATCTTATCTGCAGCCTGAGGAGGATCTATGTCTGCAGTAACACTTGTCTTTAGCCAAAAACATGCAAAGCAGAATGCTCAGGCATTAAACTGGAAAGATCCAATCTCTTGTCATAAAGCAGAGTTTGTGTGATTGTATTTATACTGAGATAACTTAGCCACACATAAGGACACAAAAACAATGAAACATAGGTGTACAATATCAAAGTACTTGAAGTGATCTGACTTATACCAAACAGGCCTTTCAGAAACTCCCACCATATTCTGTTGGTCAAACTGAAGATTTTCTCTGCTGCCACATCCCATTAACACTGTTAGTAAGGAGGGAAAGGAAGTGATTGCCAAAAGTGAGCAGTGACAAAAAAAAATCCAAACTAAAGTCCAGTATACAGTAGGGAGGCAGTGCAAGTAGATACCCAATTTTCTCATGTCTAGTCCACATTTTCAAAAAGTCAATTGTGCACCCACACCCAAATCCTAATCAGTTTTCTGGACTCTACAAACTGAATAATCCTCGCTATGGGATCTTAGGAGCGTCACTGCTCCTGAGTGGGATTGAGAGGTGCAAGTGTTAACAGGGTATGACAAACCAAAGAGGAAAAGACTTGTCACTTTGCCTCTTTTCCTGGTTGGAGTGGGGCTGATATTTCCCTGCCTCTCCAGAATTTGGCAACCAACACCAGCCTTCACAGCAATTTGGAGAAGCACTTTCAGCTTGTCAAGTGGCCAGTGTCTCAAATGCACTCAAATATTCCAAAAGCTCACAACACGTGGTGTTATCACTGCAAACAAGACAGCACTCTGGGCTTCTCAGAATGAAGTTCATTTAAGCATCAGTTCAGGGCTGGAAACACTAAAAGCTTATCCTAGCAAAAGAAGGTTGAATACTGAAAGTGGATTGCAAATTTGGAAACAGGATTTCAAAATAAAAAGCCAAGAAGAGAACTTAAGAAGACTCACTGTTGAGTCCTTTCCCAATAAGCCTACATTTTCCCTTTCTTTCTTCAAAACAAACCCCAAAATTATTCACAAGTCTTTAACCAGCAACAGCTCTGATAATTCACATTTGCCTCTGCCTTTTCCTCATGAGCCTGGCCTTTTTTTTTTCTTTCAGTACAAGTGAAACATTTGGTGACTTGTGCTGGAACCAATTCAAGGCAAATCAAACATTTAGGGCATCTCTGGAAGGGAAGACAGATAAAGGGGACAGGGGAGTTAACTTTCTAGACTATTGAAAAAAACCCCAACTTTATGAATCCAGTATCATAGGAAATGTTCACTGGATGCACATCCTGTCTCTGGCTCAGTTTAAGCTCTCTGCAGGGACCAAACACAGCACATTAATAATATAGATGACAGAACTGGCATGTACAGTCTTTGTCTGAACTATATTCCCTACTCCCTTCCTGTCAGCTTGGAGCCTCGCAACAAGTGGTTGCTTCATCCATCACCCTCTTTTATATATCCACAAGGCTGGATTCAGCAAACAAAAAAACCCTTCATATATTTCTCTTAAGCATGACAGCAATATCACAGTTTAAGTAAAGATGTTTCTAGTTTTCTCTTTCTGTTTTATGTACTTCATCCTTGCACCAATTTTCTATTGCTTCAGTCAAAAGGAAACAACATTGATTTTTTTTTTTCTTTACTGCTTTATCCAGAGCACCCAGGCTTTGATTTGCAGTAACAGTGATCATCCCTAGACAGATATCTAATCCAGTCTGTGAACTAGGATAGCAGTCCACTTGCTTTACCCTTTCTTACAGAAGACATTATCCATGCTCTCACAGAAAGAAAATTCTCCCATGAAACCATAAAAGCCTGAAAGTTGCTTCCAAACTTTGTCCCCTCTCTTTCCCCAGGAGCAGCTGAGAGGTTCTACCTACCTGGGCTGGTTGAGCACCCAACTACCCTTAATTGCAGTTAACCTTCACCACATTCCTGAGGGAAAGCAGTAGTATAACCTAACAGGAGGCACAAACAGATGGATGAGTTGCTCTAGACATTCACAAGATCCGTGGCAGAGGCAAGATTTCAGTGCTCCCTTTGCAGGACAAGACTTTTATCTCTTCCAAAACCACACAGCACAGAAGAAGGAGAACTTACTTGCTGCTCCCTCCCCATCACCCTCCTGCTTCTCCAATTTTGATGGATAGGAGGGTCATATATTGGGCATTTTTCTAGAAAGCCTTCATTTTGGGGGCAGGAGGAATAAACGGTTCTGTGTCGCTACAGAATATGTTGCTACCAGTTCAGCAGATTTGTGAACACAGGAATTTCCTGTAACATGTCCCTCAACCCAGCCAAAGTTTCCCAGAGCCACAGAAAGCCAAGAAATACAGATGAACACTTCAGCCTCTCTAGATACCTGTCATTGCCACCAGTTTCTCATTTCACAAAGAACCAGATCAAACATATAAGAACCTCATTTTGTATAAAATTTGCCAGCCTCAATACAGACTTATAAGGAAACTTATGGGTTTTCAGGCATTCTGTAGCTATGGCAACTTACCTTTAAAAAGTAAGTGTCCTGTCACAACTAAGACTGTTCATCATTGTACTGAAAAATGTTTTGTTGTACACTTGCATTTGTAGCAAGCTAAGCACTCCCATCAATAGCTCCATAAGCAGTTTTCACACTTGTACTATCCAATTTAGGTGGAAATGTTGGTTTCATCTCAATTATTATACTGTAATCCTCTATTTAATCCTTCCTTTCAGGTTTTACTGTAATTTATTCTGTTCAAACTCTACCTTTGCTCTTAAAGATACTACTTTCGAGTATGTGCACTTGCACACACTGCTTTCTTATTAGATCACACCAGACTCTTTCTAGATTATACTAATTCCTTAATTTTTTATATTTTTTTTTAAAAAATGAAAGTAGAAAAGCTAAGAAAATTGTCCTGTGGGTACCACAGCTAAGTAAAGCCAGTTTCCCACCCATTCGTATCCTCCATCTTTAGCAGTTCCTCCTCTCCTCCACACCCTTTCCATATCACTCCTGCCTTCTCTCTCAGTTCCCAGGGAAATTTTTAGCCAGAGTGATTCGTAGCTGCTGCTGTCAAATGAAAGTTACGTGTGATGACAGCCCAGCTGGTTGTTGCTTTCTGGAATGGCTACAAGGCCAAGTTGAATGCACTGCTTAATACCTCTGAAACTAATATTCCTCTATCAAATTGGCCAAAGATGTCCAGTAAGTTCCAAAGCTACTAAGAACTGAAAGATGGACAGATTGACAGCATGGTTGCAAGCATTTGACTTGAAAGCACATCACACCCCCCTCTAACCATTCAGCCATTGTCTGTCTCTAAATTCAATGAGGCAGGTTCAATGACATTCCAATACTGTCAAAAGACACAATTTTTTAAAGTATATGGTCAATCAATGATGATTATCCAGATTACAGTAAAGGCCAGTGGATCTGGTTACTACTCTGCCTGGGGGGTATCACTCACTTCTGTTAGAAGCACAAAGCTGGTGTCATGTGGAAGCTCCACGTTTAACTGATTTTGAAGTTTAGAAAGTTGTCTCATCTCCCACTGCATCTTCGAGACTGCAGTCCTTTCCCACAAGCACACTTTGCCACCCCCAACTAACTACACTTACAAACACATTCCAGTTGTCATTATAATCCTGCTGGGGATGGGGGGAAGGGGGTGGGGCAAGATTTTTTTAAAGCAAATCCCTCTTTAAGCTTCACTTAAAAGTTTCAAAATTAGTTCCGAGTTATCTCTTCACGTCTCTTTTCATTTCTTTCATCTTCTGAAACAATAATTGCTTGCAATTGTCAGGGAGAAGCAAGCACTGCAAGGAAGGTAACTTGTCTTCAGAACTAACTACCAGAAACATTCTTAAAGCCTCAGTTACCCCTTATGTAAATAATAATGAATAAGAGTCAACCTTATCAAATCAAGGCCGTTGTGTTAATGATGCATCCACTCCACCTGTATCTTGACAGCCACTACAATGAAATCAGGCTCTTCAAGTAGGATATGATCTGATAGTAATCGAAAGTAGGCGCCTCCTAACCTTCCTACAGATGTACTTTGTTTCCTTTGCCAATACATATTCCAGTCGCATGTACCTTAATAATGTTTTCTAAAGCAGAAATTGAAGTGTGGTAGCAAAGCACAGAGCAGTTTTCAGGTAAAGCAGCAACGCCACCAGGATTGAGAGGCATTTTCTTGGAGAAAAGGCAAACAGGGCAGTATAGCAGTGGGAAGAGGAAAAAATGAGCACATGACTCTTAAAACAATACCAAAAAAAGGAGGAAAAAAAAAAGAAAAAAGAAGTTAGAACTGATGAAACAAGAAATTTGAGAAATTATTTTTTTTCTTCACAGACAGAAAAGAGAAGATGGAAGAAAGAGGCTGGGACACCAGTAGGTCTGGTGAAGTTTTCTGGGGTTTCCTTCTCTTGTGCTTTCTGAATATCACCTCAAAAAGGATTTGCATTTAAAATAAGTAAAACTGTGACAGAGAGTGAGGCACTCCCCAGACCAATGGGGTTGTAAAAACTTCTCTGAGGTAATCAGGATTTTGTTGAGGCTTGCAATGCTGCCAATATGGAAGAGCTATACAAAGAGACAGCTTACACTTTCTTAATTCCCCTGCTAAGCAGAACCTTAATGCTGTTGCCATGCACAACAGAGACAGGTACCTCTGTGCTTAATCCATTGGTTTTATTCCCCCAAAAGGAATTCTATGCTCCTTGATAGAACACTAATCTTCCATAATCTTACAAGATCAGGTTACCTGTTTATGCCCAGAAACTGTCTCTATCCTTATCCTTAATTTCTTTCATGTTTTCTCCCTTTCTGAACAAATGCATTGTTTTGTGTCTGAGCAGGGGCTTACAAAGTATTTTCTCTTTTGAGTGGTATTGACCCAAAGGCAGATTGTACACACTTCACTCAAAGTCTGAGCCACGTTTAGCATCACTTAAAAAAGGATGGCAATAAAATCTGTCACCCACGGCCAAAAAAACAATCAAAAAAAAAAAAAATCAGCACATCTCCTTATATTTACCTGGAGGGGATTTTAAAAACCACAGCAAGTTTTGCACTGAGTGAGAGGAACAGAACAGAAAATGGAGAAGAAGAGTTCCTTGTAGTGTTAATTTCCCTGTGCTTTGCACATGTTTTGAGGAAGATACAGGGCAAAATCATTTCAAGATCACAGCATTTTGAGGCAATAATGTAGCTCATTTTGTCACCACTACAGATGGCAGGCTGTAATGAGCCCACGTTAATGACTACTATAGATATTCTATACACAGATATGTAATGGTGTGCTGCGAGATGTCAGCAATGAAAACAAATGCTGAGAGCCTTGGCCTCATTTCAGATTTTTCTGCAAGCACAAAGCTCAGGCCTGGTTTGCTGAAAGGTGGACATAAGATCAGTACGCTCAAGAGAATGCAATCCAATTTTAAAATAAAATAAAGGCTGAATAATAGTTTTGCACCAAATCATTTTTTCCCTCAGACAAAACTGGTGAAACTCAGATTTTTCCTGGACTATCACACTCATATTCAGAAATTATCTGCTTGAAAATAGAAGGCAAACCTCAACATCAAAAAGCTGAAACTTAGAAACACAGGTGTCTGGATTGACTTTAAGCTGACAGAGACACCCTTTCAGCATCACACATTTAGACTTCCCACTCTAACCACAGCCCAGACCTGCTGCCTTACTTTCAACTGATGATGGCTGGACTGCTGCAGTCACTCCTCTGCTCTTCTCCTCCAGCTCAAGCCAGGACTGAATTCCAGTTTGAGTTTAAAAGGCTCCTTGAGGCCCAAGGGAGGGGTGGAGATCTCAGGTGAAGCTGGTCAGCACAATCAAGGTTATTGGTGCACTCAGGGCCCTGACATATGAAAAACCTGTGAAGGGTTGGTGAAAAAACCAAAAAACTAAAAACAACAAAACACCAAGCCAACCAAGCAAACAACAAACTGACAGATATGACTTATAGTCTTTCCACAGAAGGTTTTTCAAATCACAACCTCTAGTCCAGGGAAGATAGAAAACTGCAGACAGACAGTGTATGGGGACCAGGAATTTATTCTTCCTTTTGAAAGAGTGACAATTTCCACCAACAGTCAGGTGAGACATGTCATCAAAGTGCCTCTGACTCAGCAACAGTCAGACAACTGATACATCCAAAGGACGTGCAACTATTCATTTCCA
Organism: Oxyruncus cristatus; assembly: GCA_013399855.1. NCBI lineage: Eukaryota > Metazoa > Chordata > Aves > Passeriformes > Cotingidae > Oxyruncus > Oxyruncus cristatus. The sequence goes on along the minus strand of VXAY01003150.1, from coordinate 396,630 downwards.
TGCAAAGATGAAGTTATATTTACAGCCCATAGGTCGTATTAAAGCACCCACTACCTCTTCCTCAAATAGGAGGTGTGTGAAGGCCATCCCATGTTGGCTGGATATAGCATCTCTAAGAGATCTATCACATAAAATACAAAATGAAATTTGACAGCCATGCTTTGTGGAATGGAGGTAATTCTGCAGGACAAGAATTTGCCACATGAAGAACTGGCATTTGGGATTAGCAAATGAAGAGAGATCATTTGAATATCTAGATGGGAACTAGATGGGAAACTGCCAGATGGGAAACACACTTGTCATGAACGTTCCCTTAATTGGCTCCAGCTTGAGACTGATCTGAAAAAATGGTTTTGGACACAGTAGCAACCTAAACAACAAGAATCAATAGCAGTGACTTAGATAACGACCCAGGAAACAGCTAAATTAATGTGAGGCAGGATTATAGGGGTGTCTGATGTCATAAAATTATAACGGAGAAATTACTGACCTTGTATAATTTCTGCCTGAAGTGGTCATAAAATTCTAATCATTTGTCACAGTCTCAGGAGGAAAATTAAAACAATGTGAGAATACAACCTGTCTGAGAAGATTGGTGCCACTATGAAAATACACTGTTTTACTATTAAAGACATCTTCTACCATTCACTGTAAATAGTTTTACAGAATCATGTTATCCTTTATTGAGATACCAACTAGGAATGATTCTCACGTCATTTCCAATTTTCTTACATTGATTTCAACCTTTTAATGTTAAAGGAAATAGTACTAATTCACTGCTTAACCAGAAGAAAATCTGATGCATTAACTTTCCAGGAATGATATCTAAAGGTTTCCAGAATGGGCAAGGACGCAAGTTGTTTCCATCATTCCATGAACAAATAATCAATGATTTATGTTCTTCTTTCAGCTGCCACAATTTACTCCCAAAGGATATAAGACTAACAGACAAACTTCTTACGCACTACCTGAAATCCTCTTGGGGGAACCACTTTTTTCAATTCTAGCATCACATCACTTTGTTTCATTGTTAATAAAGCACTCTTTTCTTGCTGCAAAAAAAAAAAAAAAAAGCTCAAGGGCCTTAAGCCCCAGCTTCTGCCTGAAATATTCCCCAAAATATTTATAGTCCCTTTTGAATAATAGGTTTTCTGTTAGAGGTCTATATTATACACAAAAAACCCTACACTAATTGGTTTTTATTATCTTAATAATCTTAACATTTCCTCATCTAATAATGGTTAATTTAATGTGCTCCTGTAACGCACTCCTAAATTACTAGTTTATAAAACAAACAAGCAAAAAGAAACAGTGCTGATTTCAAGTTCCTACACATTGCATTAATTATTTGAAAATGTCTCCAAAACTTCCTAGAGCAGATTTTCACAATCTCCTTATTATCCCTGTACAGACATTTTAAACTTACTGTAGCTACTCTGAGTTCATCATCCTTGCAATTTACACAAACCTTGTAGTTGATATTTGTAAGCACGGAAAATCTGGACATGAAAAGAAATATTAGATGGCTTCCTGCTTTTAGTTCAGAGGTCTTCCACTTGAACAGATTTACTTAGAACTGGTTCTATAAAAAGAGATGTAGATCCCCTCTCCACTGAATCCAGGCAAAGTAAGTAACTTAGTAAGCCCAATCATTTTATTCCTTGGACACAGGTTACTTTCAGGTGTTTATTTGCTATTTGGGGACATCTACTTGTGAGTCCAGCTGTATGAAGAAATGAAGGAAAAATAAATAAATAAAATGGGAGAGAAAACAATTTAAAAAATTCCTCCATATCAGAGTAGAAAAATTAGTGCAATCACTGGCAAGAGAGCGTGCAAATACACAGTGAACCACAAACCAAAAGGTAAAACTAGATCATTCAGATATTACAAATGAGGTCTTTCCTCTCTGTCCCACTACCAGTGAGAGAGCCAGAAGCCTAATCTCGAATTTGCTAAATAAAACCTCACACACCATCACACAGCACAGTCTAGTCTGGACGTGGATAATATCTATCAGGAAGCATAATATAACGGGCAGGATAATTATCGTATGCCACAGTGTAACATGGGTCTGAGGGTCTCTCCACATCCCATTTCTCCAGTGGTACCAAAGTCCAATATTTTCGTACCCGGTTCTTTTAGATATTCCATACTTGAAGGGTGTAAACTTTCATATCACATTTACTAATTTAAAGATAGCTGATGTTACAGAGGGTTTTTCAATTAGCATAGGGATTTAAAGATAGCTGATGTTACAGAGGGTTTTTCAATTAGCATAGGGATTTAAAAAATATATTGAATAACACAGTGCAAACTTAGCAAAGCATGTATCAGTTGTGATACACAGTTCAATCACAGTCCAAATGTGATTCCCATTACGAGTCTCTAAGATATGTTCATCATCACAATTTTTGGTGTTGCCAATTGCCAGGAGTGAATGCGTGGGTTGAAATCAGCTCAAACACTTTGCTCTCTTCAGTTTTATATAATAATTTAGGCTGAGCAACATATTCACTACCCCTACAGTGGTCTGGCTAGCTTAGAGAGTCACTCATACTCTTTTAATGAACTCAGGGCATTTATCTAAAACAAAGCCCACCCTCTGGACTAAGTTTATTGTGCTTAAATAAACTCAGCTCATCGCAGCAGCTGGGATCAGCCATATCCTACATTATTCCCAATATTCACATCACTCTGGTCCACCTCCTCTGAGCCTTCTTCTACCTTAGGGGTGGTACCAGCAGTCATACAAGGTGCACAGTACCACTTTCTTCTGGGCAAGTCAAAATAGGGGAAGGAGGCTGGGCAGCTTCCACCCTCTCTCTCACGGAAAGAACTAAATTATTTTGAGTGAAAGACTACTCGTATCTGCTTCACCAAAGACAGATCCACAGTTCCCAACATTTTGGAAAGTTTACCAAGCATTACAGCGAATGGTTCACACAACGAAACTTGGCTTGTGCCAGAGCAGACCTAGAAGGATGCTCCCGGACATCAGGTATCCCTCAGTCACATTGTGGCTTGGGTCAGAAATATTTTTTCACAAACACGAAGAATCATCCTTGGTAAAATAACACTGGCAGGGCCATGACATTTAGGCTACTAGTGCTAGCCTAGTGATTTGAATCTTAATCTAGCTGTGTTGGGTACAAAGAGCATGAATTAGAGGACTTCAGTAATACCAATTGCTGAATGAACAAGTTATGCACTAGTAGAGAATACGATCGTGTAGTGGCAAAAGCTTTTGTACACATTTGACTGTCACTAGCAAATACCCCTTCCAGCACAAAGCACTTTTGTGTAACAGCAGAAAACTGCAGGGGCTTTCTCCACCACATCTTCTCCACTCTTTCCTGTGTGCCTCCAGCCACCCCCAGAAGTTGCTGACAGCCACTCACTCTCTCAAGGTGCAAACACACTGATGATGGCAAATCAGACTGCCAGATACCTCTGGCAATCCCCTGGGCAAACGGGATTCATGACCATGAGAGTATTAGTGCAGGTGCTTTTGTGAGTAGTCCTACTGCAGACAATGTGTCTACTGAAAACAGTAAGTTACTCAGTAGCAAAATTCGACAAATATCTATTTACGCTTGAAAGTCAGTAACAGAACAATTAGGAGAAAGCTCTGCAACCAATTTATTTTGTAACTCAAACTATAGCACTCAGCAATTTGGGTTTACCAGTGTCAGAGGCAGGGTCTGCCCTGTAGCAGCTCCAAGTCAGGTGGGAATGCTCTAATTGTCTTCACCCAGGCCCTGAGGAGTGCCAGGCATGGCTACGGAAGGCTTCTCTTTGTCATTAGCAGCCCCTTGGACTGTGACCCCAGAAAAATCCTGACAGAGCTTAAATTGTACCACTTACAAGGTATAAGGCAAGTTGCAGCTCCTTGTTTCCCCTAATTTTATTAGCTAGGACAATGTCATATTCTCTTGGTTGGATGACCTCCCAGAACAAGCCTGATTTAGGAAGCTGTACTAGTCTGTATAAAGGAAGAGAGACTATGTGTCTTCTTCCTTGAATACATGTATGAATCACAGGAAGGGGAAAAAAAAAAAAAAGAAAAGGAAAGAAAAAATACTTAAAGACAAACTAGATCCCTTTAAGCAGAACAAATTATGCACATTAACATGGCCTGAACAGAAACATTCTTGATCAGAAGCATATAAACACTTGGGCAGAGGGATGTTACGTTGATAAAAATAAATACTGAAATACAGTTCTTGGCTCACTTCTATATATAGTGTGTTCTGATTCTCTTTGATCAAGCATAATGTTCAAGGGGCATTTATGATGGTTTGAGGCTTTCACCCCCAAATTCAAGAAAAAGCAAACAAATTATTGAATCACAGGAGTCTTAGAAACTAGTAACTGCATACTGGTGAGTCTGTGCCAGCCAAAGCACATAAATCATAACAATTGTTCTTTTCCCACCCACTGGATGTTTTCCACATTATGGGTTTCCTCCTCATTTCCACCCTCCTTCATATTTCTTTATCCTATTGCTATTATTTTTTTAACTGTTGAGGACTTCATCCAAATTCTTTGAAAACGTCACCTCTGTATCCCCTCCATTTGTTTTGGTCTCACTTTAATTGTCCACTCTTCCTATCTTCGTGGCTTTCATGTACTTGGATTTTTTCTTTCTCTTTTTCAGAAAATTTGTTTCCACAATCGCCCTTTCTTTGGAAAAGCTTCCCAGAGTTTATCAGCCATGACATTGCACCAAACCAGTTATTTGTTAGACCACCGAATTTAATAGGAGAAACTGAGCTCTGCTTTTTATGTGGTTGGATTGCTTTGGAATGGTCCTGATGTTTTGTTGAGTTTTTTTTAATAGTAGACTCACAAAAACACCATAGACTATTAAATGCCACAGAATGACCCAGCCTATTAAAACATTCCCATTGTCTACTACGTCATATAAAGCAGTTTATATCACCTTCTTTCCTGTAATATCTGAGCATCTTGTAATCAGTATTACGGCTGTACCTGCAGCATGGCATGTAGCAAGCAAATACCCCATTTTACAGCTAGAGAGATACAGCTCTTTATGCATAAAAGAGGATGCAGCTGCTGTTTAGGAATGCAGGGCAGGCCATTTGTCACTCTGGGTTTTGTGGCAGTGGAACCATGACCCTATTTGCCAGGCCTATGTGCCCACTGCCATTCAGGCTCTGTTCTCGTAGGGTTCTTAAGACACTGTGATGGGCCACTGGAGAGCAGCATTTAGGGAATGCTACCCACTGAATACGACTCAGTGATTGGCTCTTACCTGGTTTTCTCGAGGGAAAAGAGCTACAGGAACCTGCAGGCTCCGTTCTGTTCCCTGAAGTAACTTTTTTGACTGTCAATCTCATTTCAACTAAAATTGTTATCACAGAAAGATATCTCGAAAGAGAATGTCCTGCAGATTTCAGTCAAGTTGAGAAAAGAAGGATCCCATGAGACCTGATTCTGAAAAGGTCTTTGTCACGGTCTCTCCTTATTAGACAACAAGGGACGCACAGAGACTTTATAATAAAGTTCCCAGCTATGGGAAAGATTCACACTTCTCAGATGCTGAAGGACAAGTAACATAACATATTTCTATGGAAAAATGTAGGATCATACTCCATAAGGAATGAGGCTTTACTGATGTCAGTACTCAAATAATCGCCTGATTGCAATTGCTGTCTGAACAAGTAAAGTGTTTAAACAATGTAATTCAGAACAACTCAAAATTAAACTTCTAGCTAATGAGGTTCTCACTAACAAAATAAAAATTCCATCCAAGATCAAAGAATTTTGTGTCAGGATGAAAATACACATTCTTTATTTTAAGACATTTAATAGAAGACACTTTTTTGTGCACATCTAAATTCACAACAAAAGTGGCATTTTGAAACTGTACTTTCTTTTGTCTGAAACCATTTGCCTATTTTGACCCTAACTCAGTCATTATTTTTGTTCTCCTTGAACTCCCTTTATCAGCAAAATCCCACTGGTCTTTACTTTTTGTACAGCTCTATTTCACAGCATTTGAAAAACATCAGTTCTGAAAAGAACTGTTCTCAGTACACTCACTAGTGCCTCACTGGTCATTTTATCCTATGGATTGAGAGAAAAAATATCCAGAGAACAAAGTATGTGGGGGGAAAAAATTGCCAAGTTCGACCTTTGCAATTACCAAACAGGAAAAACAGAATGAGATCTTAGGATGAGCTTTTCAATGTGAATTCTTCATCCAGTGCTACCAGTGCGGCTTTAGATCACACAGAGGCAAACGTTAAAGCCAGTAAAATCTCGTCTTTATCTCCTGCCTTGTTTTTCTTCCCTCTGTTCACAAAAGCAGCCTCCCCAGTGTGGGATAATTCCTCACAAAGATCTGTCTTGCTCTCTGTGTCCCGGGTTGTTTCTCTCTCTTTTCACACCACAAGCATCCCTTGAGTGGAATAATGCCCTGTAAAAGCTTAATAGTGCATGTGCTACATGTTGTCTATTTGTGTTTTAAATGCCTTCCCTGGTGTGGTATAATACCTAGTAAAAATCTGTCCTGTCTTTATGTTCTGCATTGTTGTTTTCTGAAACCAGTGAATTCAGCGTCTGAGCAGTGTCAGATCCTTGTAAATGGCAGTGTCATAAAAACAGGTACTAATACCACGAAAACAAATTACATTCTGAAATGTTCTTCCTTAATTTCCAGAACAAACCATGCACGTAAGAATAGCTGGAATTCTGCATAAACCAGCACTGGTGGTTAGCACCTGAACTGTAGGAGACTGAGAGACAGGCATAGTAATACTTTGGAGACAAACACTGAAATAGTGTAGGTATACAAAGCTCACACCTACTCTCATCTCACTTTCTTAAAATCATAATAAGCAAAAATTAAACCTACAGTTGTGCTTAGTCCACCCAGAGTGCAGGGGAGAAAAGAAGAGGGTTTGATCTGCGGTAGCTTTTTCCATTGCTATCTTCTCCAGCCTGCTGTTCGGGGAACAGAAAAATTAAGTGGTAGGGCTGCACACAGATGGCTTTCCCTAATCCAGAGTAGCAGGAAGTCTGGAAATGGTAGATAATGCAAAAGCATGAACAATATAGGTGCTATATTCTGCAGAACATGGTACTGAGACCCCAGACAGGGTCCACCAAAGCTGCTTAGCTCCTGCTCAGCTGGTTCTCATATCATGTTCATTCCACTTTGCTTTTCCCCATTCTCTCTATCAGCCCTGTGCATGCTTATTTTCTTTTTAGCTAAAAACCCTTCATCACCCACAAGTGTAAAAAACAAGTCCCAGCAATACTAGAGTTTGATGATCATTTTCAGTTACACGCTACTGCTTTATGTATTTTCTGCAGCAGATCAGCATTTATTCAGAAGTAATTTTCTGTTCTAAACTAACAAGCAATGAGTGTGACAAATACTGCTGTTAGTGATTGTGCATTTTAAGGTAATTTTAGAGTGCATGATCTCTGTGGGGATTGCCAAGCATATTTTGCTTCTCACATATATATAACTTCAAGTCTCAGTGATAAAGTCCCATTAAAGATATCCTACCCTCTTGACTGGGGTTTTTATCTTTGCTAATGTATTGCTAGTGGCTCTGATGCAACATGAATGCCCTTGGACTGCTTTAATTGGGCAGAAACCTTTGAAATATGCCACAGGCTAATTCACTTTGAGGGTTAAAACAATGAATCCCTGCAGAAAATAATGTATTAGTGGGTAAAAAGATGAATTAATGGCAGCACTGGCATATCATCTCTACAGCAACAGAACAGCTGAATTAATAACATACTGGGGTTTTATTATGGCTTGAGAATTACAGCTGTGATGACACTATGAGTAGCTCGACCTTCCTCTTTATTGGACCTTTGTAGACACAGTAATCCTTTGGCCCCTAGAGAATTTGTTCTCTTGTGGTGATCAAGCAAGGTTATTCCATTTACATGATCATCTCCTCCCTTAACCATTTCTTTCCCTCCTTCAGGTTCACACACGGGTCACACCCCAAAGGTATACCCGGACACATGTAGATCAGTAGCTTGGAATTGTAATGTCCTGACTTCAAATGACAGTTTTCAAGGGAATAAATGAGTTCTCATTCTGCTCACAAAAATAAAAGAGTTTCTTGCAATAAACATATGGGCATAAAAAAAATTCTTTCTAAGAAATACTAAGAAATCACAAGGTGAACTCTCCTGTCATGTGCCTTGGCAAAAAGATGGAATGGCTCTCTGTTCAACTGGGTGAAGGGTACCAGAATTACACTGGAATAACAGTGGGCAGACTGCACTGTGTGTTTCTATATTTTTAATCTATTGATCTGTTCAACAAAGAGACCTCCTTGTGTGCGTCTGACACTGGGATATTTATCTTAATGTACTTTTTTCTGTAGCAAGAATTTCAGGGAGAAAAAAATCCTTCAGCTACAACATTATCTTCTGTTGTCTTAAGTGCTTCCTTGATTGATACAAGTGCCATCCTGTATCACAGAACAAGAGAAACTTTTCTACCAATATGCCTAGTTCTTGAAAGTGCAGGATGAGGCTGTTGAATACTACAGACATCTGCTAATGTTATCTATCACTTGTTAAAGAACTTTAGATGGTTTGTTCTATGAATATTGGTTCAAATGCTGCAAAAAAAACCCCCAAACAAATCTCACGAGTCTTAAAAGGATTGATAAACTTGAGGTATTAAGGGGATAAAAGGTCACTTACTATACTTTTTAGATCACTTTTTTCCAGTTTGTTGGAGAACACAAGGGTTTTGTGGGGCACTAAGAGGACATGAGACTCCTGTTAGTTTGGTTTGTGGGGTATTTTTCCAATTAGAAAAGGAAATGCTCAGTGTATTTAGGAATTTGTGCAACTACTTTTGAAAAGCTCATAATCATAACCTAAGCTGGATAGAAACCCGTAGGCAGAATCACCATTCTGCTTCCAAATCCCTGGAAGAAGCTGACAAGAAAGCAGAAAAAAGACCTGTAAAAAGCAGCAGAGGCAATGGTGGACGGAAATGAAAGGAGAGACAAGGAATTCAGTGTGGTACCTTCACCTTTAAAGCTAAAATTACTTTCTACCACACTCAAACCCTTTTTACCACACACACAATGATGACTTGGCCACACCTCTGGATATTCCTATTTCATACACATTTCCTGTAAGTGGGGATTAGGCCATTTCAATCATAACCTGCTCACATCACAACTATTCAGGCAAAAGAGCTATTAAAATCAATGGGAGAGTTTGGATCATTTGGAGAATGCAGAATAAAATCTTGGTTTATGTTATTGTTAGCATTTTTCTAAACTTACGTTGCTATGGGTACTGAAAGGAGTCTTTTACCATGCAGGGTTTCACAGGGGATAATCTCACCTGTAAAAGACTGCTATGTTAGGAACAGAGCAAAATGACTTGGGCAGAAGCAATACCTAGGGCTCTCAGGGTGGGAGCACAGAGTTTGGTTTGGCTGCAGGCACTTTCAGGTGTACTTGTGCTGTCACTAAACTCTCTGCACCTGGATCCTCCCCTGCTTTACACTGGGTTTGCTTTCGGAGACTGGTACTTCTTCAGAGAGGAAGCAGTGTTTGCCCACACTGGTATGAGTGTGAAGCATGCAGAGACACACCTGAGGTAGCACCTACAGGAAAAAACATCCAGTGTTAATAACAGTGGAAAAAGAGTCCTCAAGAAATGCAACATCTAGAAATTAGAAATTCAGTTACTTCAGACTAGAACTAAAATGCATATTTTTAAATAGAGAAGCTAATTAAGTCATTAGAGACATTACCAGAGGCATGGTTTAGTTTCTAAGTCACTTAGGTCTTTGAACTCTTTACATTTGAATATGTTTCTAGGACTTTTCCCTATGTATAAGTCTTTTCAGATGCAGTATCGCTCAAACCGAAGTGGCAATCTTAATGCCAAAAATTCCTAATTCTTGTATTCTGACCTTTGCGTCACACTGCCAGGTACACATCAAACAAGGTTTCCTCTTACTTCAGAAACTAGGAATTTCCTAATTAATTCCTGAGTGAAGTTCCAGAGACTAAGTAAGAAAATACGCTATCAAAAAATGGTCTGTTAACTTTGTCGATTGACAGAGCCTCACATTTTGTATAACTATTTGAATTCAGGGTGTTTACGCTGAACACCACCTTAGTAAACTTCCTCATCAATCACCTAAATCCATACAAGGAAATATCTCATTTAACTTTGCAAATGGATATATGCAAGACTGAAACTCACATTAGAATTGAGAGCAACAAGCTCAGCAGAGAGAGAATATGAGAATTGTCACTCATTTGAGATGGGGCAAAAACGCCTTTCCCTGCTATTATAAATACTGCCTCTGTCAAAGCAATGAAATTATATACCTTGAGCAGAGATGTGAGTTGTTATGAATCTGCCCCAGGCCAGCGTGCTATGAACAGTGCATTGTCAGTGCTGTGAGTGTGCTAGGAGCCGGTAATCTTCAGAGATTACAGGTGAGGGGGCAGGCCTGCCATTTTAAACTAACAAAAATGAGCGTTGTCCTTGGCTCACAGTGCTTCACAAACACTACCCTGCATTCACTTTCAAGCCATTGTAAATTGGACCCTCAAAATCAGGTTTTCTTTGAGGTCGAAAAGTTGAGTTATTGGCACTCCTCGGGGGACAGGCTGCTAAGCTTTTGCATCGGAGTAATCTGGAGTGTTTTGCATGCTGTTTTCAGATCAGCTAGTTTGTCTAATGAATGAGATGTGAAATGAGTTCCTAGGGCTCAGGAGAAAGCTGAGGGAGGATTTCTCCCTCTCTCTGAAGCTCACAGCATTAACCCTGCATACACTGTTGCACGCCAGTGTGTAACAAATACCCAGACAAACCAATTCATCACCAAACCGTCTGCAAAGCATTAGCAGCCAAAAGCAAGGCAAAGGGCAGGACAACTAGTTTTTAAATTCCAAGAATTTTTAAAGAAAATAAAGGCTAACACATGCAGCTTTTGCCAGCATAACAGTGTCTTCCAGGGTTCTAAGTGTCTGTGCTGAGAAACCCCATACAAACACAATGTAAGTTATCCCCAGGGCTATACCTCATTTCAGTCCCAGAACTATCCACAAAATAAACTGGAAAATGCACTTTTTTGCTGGTATAAAGAGAGTCCAGACTATGTTTGCCTGTGCAGGCATGTCAGTATTGCTAAAAAACACTGAAGGTGCTTGAAACTATTTTCAAATACCACAGTGTGAACCTTTGCCACAGCTCGACCATTGCAGGAACTGAATGAGGACTCATAGTAAAGGGAAAAAGAAGTTCTCCGTTGCAAACTGCAAATGCTTTGTCACTTATTTGCATACATAAATGTAGAGTAGAGCATGTGGGTGCCACCCTCATATAAATGTTTCTTATAAGCTGTAATAACATCATGATTTCCATATTTAATGTCCCATACATAAGCACGGAAGAGTTTCCCCACAAATTCCCAGGCCTGTCCCTACCAGCCAAGCTGGGCTCTTGCCTTCTCATGCAAATAAATACTGTAGGAAAAGGGTGTGAGCAGAGCAGGGAGCTGCAGCAGAAAGATTCCTCAGGCCAAAATGGAACTTACACTAACACCTGTGACAACCCTGGCTTTACACCTGTAAAGTCATCCTCCTCGCTCTTCAGCTGGGGACACACACTGTGTAAGAGAATGCAGGACCTGCTCTTGGTTCTCTCTCCACAGCTACTACAATTGACAAGGATGAAGAGTTCAGAGAATTCACGGATTACTCAAATGAGGGAGGCCATTGGATGTGGGAAAAGGCTTATTTTTCTAGCAGAAAAGAAAGAAAGCAGGCTTTAAAAAAATCAGAATGGTATAAGCTTTTTGAAGGGAAGGGAGGGAGCCAAAGCTGGCATTACTGATGCCTCAGGTATTGTGCTTATCTCTAATTACCAGAGAAATTGTTATAATCAAAGGCCATCAGTCACATTTATGCATTAGATATTTCTAGATGAGTGAGATGCCCCCCCTTCCAGACAGTATAAAAATCAGATTATATCCTCATGATAACATAAATGTCTAAGATGTTTCCCAAACGGCAGATGGACAGCTAAAACCTAACAAAATCATTGATTTAAGCAAAGCTCCATCAAAAGCATAGTAGTCAGAGCCAAGAGTGATCAGCACTTTGAAAAGCCATAAGCAACAATGACTGCAGCTGCTCAGAAAGTTCCCAGTATCTCAGATTCACTCAAATCCATATTAGAGATTTTACTGTGGCTAACCGTTTTAGGATTTAGCAAGCTGCATTCTGGTATGGAGCTCAAAAAAGAAACAAATCACATCCCTTTGTTAGCAACTCTGAAACCAAATCCTTCGAGTATTGACCACCATTTGAACTCTCTCACCACATAGTTCTTCAGTAAATAGCCTTTGTTGCTAAAGTCACAGTTAAATAGTGTTCCTATTTGTCATTTACACTTCATAGATATTGAGGAGTATAGATAAAAATCTTTTAGTACCGCGTGGCACCCAACCACTATTCACTGCCAGTAATTAAATCCTGCTGTAAAAGTGCTACAAATATTTCTCAAAAGCAGGAACAGATGTTTTTTTGCAACCAAGCAATGACGAAAATCTAACAAGCTCCATAAACCAAAGATGTGGGCACTTCAGAGAAAACTTCTATGATTTTGCTACCATGCTGTCTCAATTTGCCAGCAATATTACAGAGATAAAACATGACCACTTTCTAGTATTATTATTCTTGTCTTTAGTAACACAATAAGTGTCAAGGGAACTGTGGAGTAAAAAAAATAATAATCGTAATAATGAGGCACAACGCTTACAAATTTACAGTTCTATTTCCAAACCATAATAAATTAGCACAATCACTGAGACTTAGTTACGATTCACAAATCACATCCTCATGTGGCTTTCATAAACTATGATTGTCTAATTAATATTGGTACTTATAAACATCTCCTGGTTATTCAGTACTTTTTTTTTTTTTTTTTTGGTAGGCATTGAGATTCAATTACAGCAGATGAGTTGTTCTAAGCAGTGCCCAAGCTGTGAGACAATGTATTTGAGATGGGGTGGGGGGGAACATTCTGCATTGTCCTGGATTGGGCCTGCTGCAAAGAGAACCTTAGCCTTTCCTTCAAAACACCTTACTAAGCCACCCTGAAGAATTGCTTTACAACAAAGTAAACCTCCTCTCCCGTTCCAGAGGGTGTGTATTCACCACAGTTGTCATGAGAGCTTGTCAGTAGGGTGAGAGGAAGAGAGCTATTTGATCTGCAAGGACTTAAATTGATAGCAGAGATGCTATGTCCAATCAAGAGTCCCGGTAGCAACTGGAAACCAGGATTCTCAATCAAGCTGGCTTTAATCCAGTGAAATGCAGTTTAAACAAAAAGGGAGCAGACAGAGACTGGATTTCCAAGAATGCTCAGCACCCCCAACTGGGGCAATATTTTTAAAGAAATGGCTCGGATCAGAGATAGGCACCTGTAAAAACAAAGGGTTCTTCTGCTCGGTGTCAAGAATTCATGAAAACTGGGCCACTTGGACTAAATGTCTTAACAGCAGCTAAGCTGCCCACAAAACCTGACACATAAATTACCCAGAAACTATAATGCCTGCATAGGTTCTTTGCTGAAAAGCATGATGACACCAGCTACCACTTATTTAAACTAGTGCATTTCATTATGTCAGGGCAATTGCCACCCTGGTACATATCTTATTAGTGCTTATTTATTATCAATGTTAAGGAGGTTAACTGCGCTGTTATTTCCTCTGCTCCTGGGCTTTATGGAATGTCTGAGGCACAGAGTTCTGACTAAGCTCAGGCAGCAAAGGAAATAACAGAGGCTGTGGCTTAAAAATAAATATCCTCCAAAAGACTCTAGCAATCAGGTGGGGAAAAACAAAGCAAATTTCTTCTGAGGAATATCAAGAGAGGAAACCTAGAGCACCCCACTCTGATGAGAGCTAGATGAATAACCTACAAAGGTCATTTATCTGAGAAATTGAATCTTTTTTTCTGTTTCAGAGTATCTGTAGAGAGAGTGATCTTCACTTGCTTGGCAAATTACCAGTATTCTTTGATTTAACATTATGGCTTGATTTCTATCAGTTGCTGTGAAAAGTCATTTCTCACTGTAGAAGCAACATTAATTAGTTGCTGCCTGGTCAGAAAAGTTACCTTGTACTACTGCTGATCTGTCATTGCATGACCTCAAAAGCAATTCCACTGCTGATACTCACAGTCAATTGGAACATTCACGTGTTTAAAAGCTTTCCCATCACACCTTCGGACACTTGCCAATGTGATTACAAGGGAAAGTGATACCAATAGGAGTCCATCTCTCATCTCTGTTCTTCTCAGAAGAAAATTAGACAGAAAAAAAAGTGACGTACCAGTAGTACAATTTTTGCATTATTCATCCACTTAACAGGAGCTCCGGCACAAAAAAGTAAAATTATATAACAGTTAAATTACCTGCACACATGTAAAGATACATTAAATAGATCATAAACATTTTGAAAAAGAATAGCTACAACGTTAATCAAGCAGTAAACCAACAGCTGCAATTTTGTTTGCATTTCCAAACAGTTAATGGCAAGCGCTACATTTTACATTCCTTTACATACTGTTAAAATTCGATAAAATCACATAGATTTTTGCAAAAAAAAATACAGTGGTGGACGGATAAAAAAGCACGGACTCATAACTTCAAAACAAATCACTTGTTTGTTACACAAAAAGATGCTTACCCTCTCCCACTTCGAAGTAATTTACCTGAGCAGGCTCATCTGCACACACACACAAACAGCGCTCCTTCCGCAGGCACTGGATTTGCAACGTGCAAGACAGGAGTTGGACCTGGCGCTTCGTCAGGGAGAGAAAAATCCCGGTTCTAAACAGGAAAAAGATTTGCAGCGTGTTATGAGACAGACATCTCGCATATTTCTGTGTCTGCCGACAGTTGTGACACACAAACAGGGGATCGGAGTAGCCACCTTGGCTGCTGCACGTGGTTCCTGGCTAAACAGGCATTTTCCTTTGCAACGGTAGTGGGAACTTTGAGCTTTGAGGCCCAAAGCACATATCAACCAGCAGTTGATACAATGGCTGCTTTACTAGTTGATTTTTGCCTAACACAACATTTGGGAATATATTTGTTGGATTTAATGTTACACAGCCAGAAAACACTTTTTATCTTCACTGCTCTTAGTTTGATTCCCTCATATATATGCGCACGTATATGCATGGATACATTTTGTATACACACCCGTAAAACAGCTCTTCACTTTCAACGGTGCTCTCATCAAATCCTAGGAGGAATAAAAGCAGGAGCAGGTCTTCCCAGCCTGAGGGAGAGGCACCCAGCTCTGGCAAAGACCCAGTGGAGGCAGCCCCAGGGGTGTATGGAGGTCCAGTGCTCCTCCATGGCAGCCCATGGACTAGTTCTGAAAAATAACTGAAAGAGGGGAAGGAAAGCACCCCTTTTACCTTCAGGCAGCACCCATTTGCTCCCAGCATTGCAGGTTGCTTTGCTACGGAGCTGCTGTGAGGTTTCCATTAGTTAGGTAGTTATGAGGCAATAATTCAACCACCAAACCAGACATCACCGTTAAAAAAACCCAAAAAGTTAAACTTTGGGAAAACAAGGATGCTTTGGGCTGATAAAATCCCCCCTTAACCCCTCCTTTGCATTTTGCACCCTGACAGCAGCCGGGCAGAGCCTTCCAAAACGGTGGGCAGTGGGGTCTGGGGGGATGCATCCTCCTGGCCCCCAGCAGCTTTTTAACTAGAGCCCTCACTGTGCTTCTTAACCCCAAACCAGAGAAATTCTCCCACTGCAGTTAAAATACAGGTCCCAGGGAACAAAGCACTGCAGAGGCACCACGTTGGTCCCTCACTCACGGCTTCAGTCGCGGGCAGCAGCCATGGCTGGCTGGGCAGCCCTGCCCAGGGCACCCACCACTGCCTTTCTGACTGGAAATATTCCACCCCCAGCTTTGTCTGCTTGGGGTGTTGAAAGTTTCTCTCAGTTCCACCAAATTCTCCTGCATTTTCCCATCAAATCAGTTCTTTCTGTCCCTGCCTACCAGCCCACCCTGTACTGTCCCACAGTCTAAGGCTGCTGTGGGGGCACCAAGCTGGGCTTGGGCAAGTGCCTGGGGGTTGTAGTAGAGTAGTAGTAGAAGTGCTCCCATCCTGGGACACCCTGGACAGCCTGACCCATCGCCCCAGGCCCATGGAAAGGTTCTTGGCAATGCATTCCCCAAGGGCAGCAATAACGTGACTAAGGCTGGGAGGAATGGTTAGTCCAGGGGGCAGACAGGAACAGCATCCACGGGGCAGTGTGAGGAGGGAGGGTCGGTCCCTGGTACTCGGTATCCTATACCCACTCCTCAGGGGCTTCCAGGAAGCATCAGTAGGACAGCTACACATCTTACCTCCAAGCAGGTTTCTGTCACTTTTACTCTCTGCAAAATCCCCTGTTGCATTTTTCTTTCTCTTTCCTTGGTGCACCTCTCAGTAGGGCCTTCTGCTCTTCCCCCTACAGATGCCTCTTTTCTTTGCCCTTTTTCACTTGGCATCTGCAGGGCTGGTGGACTCCATGTTTCACCAGAAGCCAGGTTACCACCTGTACTGAAGGCATCACTGCTGCTTTTCTCCTCCATCTGCATAAGCCAGGGGTGATAGAGACAAAAAACCATTGCACAAATCATTTGGGCAATCCCTTCAGGAGAGGTAAGATTGCTGCCGATTGCAGGTTTATTGGCTCTTTAATTAATACCTATAGGATCAATTTTCAAGAATCCCCCACAGCCTCACTTGGGATATTATTTGAAAGGCTAAAGGCAGTTCAGAATATTTTTTCCTAATATTCAAATTAGATTTTTCTTTTTATGTTCATTCGACTCCTCCTAATTACATCCTAGCTTATATGGTGTGACTGAATCCTTGTTTTTCTTCTATATATATATATATCAATTACATTATTTTGCATTATTTTGCTATTTGGCTGCTATCCTGCTAAGCATGTAATTTACCAGAAGCCCTTATGTTTACCTCTATACAGCAGTCCTTCCAGACCACTTTATTTCTCTGTTATCACTCTTTTTCAGGTCACTGATATCTTTACAAGATATCCCAAACACAAGTATGTGAGGATGCACGCAGAGTTACCAAAGCCCCAGGATACCACTGTGAAAGCCTAGGGGCAGCTAATGTGGAGGGAAAACTCCTGGCATTAAAACCCTAAGGAGTTAAAGCAAGACCCAATCTATGGTTTATTTGCTCCGGGACACATTCCAATCAATGCAGCCCCAAACTGTGCTAGCCTTTCTTCTTGTTATACCACGTTGCAGATCAAAGCTAAATTTATGGAAGCAATCAATCCCAAGTCTTTTTACTACATCATTTCTTGCTATATCCCTCCCAATTTGGAGCATGCTGTAGACTCATATATATAAGTTTGCATTTTTCCATAGTACATTTCATTTTATTTTCAGCTCAAGAGTTACATCTACCTGTGGAAATAACAACTTTCACTTAATAAATTAGATTTTGACCATAGGCAAAAGTGGAGTGGGGGTGAATAATGCAAAACCACTTAAGAAATAAAGAAAACTCATAAGAATATTCATTCAAATTTAAACACAAAGACGCTCCAGTTATATTAGTATCTGTGATACCTTTGCTTTCTGCAATTACTATGAAAATTGAGTTTTATAAGACTTTCTCTGAATGCTTGGGAAAGCAAATCTTAACTTTCTATACACGATCATTCCCACAGGAATGTGATCAGGAGGATTATGTTCATCTAGTTAAGAAGCAAAAATAATACTATACACTCTGTGGCAACCTGTGCCATAGACCCATGGAGAGCACCTGGAAGTCAATTCCTTTGGCTGCAGGACTGAATACAAAGTGAACAAACAATCTAATACAGACCGCTAGGTATGGAAAGTGTGTGCTAAAATGCAAGTAAAATTCGTGAAACATTTAATCAACTCATTTTAAAATATGAATGAGCTTTAAAAATAAACAGAGGCTGTATTTAAACATCATGAAAAAAAAAAAATGGAAAGTACATTGGAAATATACTTTTCCTGGAGTTTTACATAACTTATTTTGTGGGAGGTTAAGTTGGGCTACACAGTGTTAATAACAATCAAGCAAGAAGACTTGTGAGGTATGAAAGATTGGGGAATAATAATAATTTGATCTGCTTCATTTGGATAAGAAGCATGAAGTAAAACAGATGAGAAGAAAATCCTACTGAAAGTCTGGACAAGCAGTCCCACAGGGAGATTTCTAACCACAGGGGATGCCCAGCAAGGTGCTGTCACGCCCAGGAGCCCAGAAATGCTCAGCAGCTTGTTTCACCCAACTGGCATTGCAGGGATCTTGCAAGTCTCTCCCTTCGACCTTGCTTCCTGCCTGGGACATACGAGCAGGGGTGAATCCTGCCCTGAGTGAAGGAAGCTCAAACTTATCTCTGGATGCAGGGCCCAGATTTCCAATTTCTTTTCCCTTCAGAGTGCCTGTTCTCTGCTTACCTCAACGAATTGGTGGACTTCATAGCTTGTTTGCTGCAGACAGCTGCTACACAGCAGCTGAAGTCTTGTTTTAAAGCAACAGCTCCTTCTGGAATAATGCATTAGAAAACCAAATTTGGAAGCAAATTGTTCTGTTGGATTCAAGGGTTTTCTTTCAATAGAAGCAGCCCAGCTGTATCCCAAGTCCCAGGCAGCAGATAGTGTGATCATGTTACCATAGTTTTCCTTCCCTGTTAAAAATGGACACTGGATACAGAGAATGTATCTCTCAAGCCATTATGGATACTGTATGCTGTAATGGAATACTGTTCCTGTAACATCTCAACGGAGACACAAGATATCACTTGCTTGCCATTCTTAGGTGACCGTTGTTAAATAATGGGTGGGTTGCCACACAATGGGGAAAATATCTTTTCCTATGGCTTCCAGTTTTACCTGACTGAAATGCTCACAGGCTTTATTTAGGTGCTTTTGGAAGGTGTCTGAACCCTCCTATCTGAGAAAAGGATGCACCAGTTTCCTCTGGTGCCCTGAACTAGGGTAATATTGTCTTTAATGGCCTTGTGCCTACGTTCAAGATGCACCCTGCAATTTTCTGTCTTGCCAGCCTAACAGGAGTGCTTTGCATTGCCATACAGGTGATTCCAGGTTTGATTTTCATTTCCCCTTCCCCACATCAGATGCAGGTGCCAATTCTGCTTAAAGATAATAATCAAAACCACATTCTCAGCTCGTTCAGCCTTCAAAGACCAGTGTACCCCACTATGAGGTCAAATTGGCAGGGGCTGTAGGAAAAGGCCTGGCAGGATGAGAAACACCCTGCTCTTAACAATCCAGAATCAGCCAGTTGCTGTAGCAAAAGAAAAAGCCCAGAAACTGAAGCAGCTTTCTCTCATTTCATGACCAGCCTTGCTCTGTGCAACAGGGAGCTGAGGAAATCATTGTTTGGGAGCCCAGCTGATAGCACACAGATTAATCACATGGGTGTGCAAGAAAATAAGTAGGTGCATAAATGCTCTAGCTGTGCTGTGCATTTCCCAATGCATACTTCCTTCACTTTAATGCTGACAAGCTGTTGATTTTTTTATTTTTAATTATGAACTGAAATCCCTTTTGCTATCAGTTATAAATGTAACAAACTGTGTGCTGTTTAACTTCAAATTCCATATCACTCATGGAAGTTGTAAGTTTAGTCAGCTTAGTATCTCTGAAATAAAATATGTGCCGGCAGGAAAATGAAAGGTTATCTCATATTAAATAAATACATAGTGATATGACTTGTTAGTGAAAATTCCAGCCAGATGACTAGTGTTAATCTTGCAATACCATTAAACAAATCTGCAGTTATGAAGGGTTTCTCAGCCTATTCCAAACAGCAAAAATGCAGGAGGAAAGATATCCTTGTCATTAAAGAACAGGTTTGTGATCCTAAAGATCTGACTTCTCTTCCTGGCTTTGCTGTTTGGGTGACCTTTAATAAAATAACTACCTCTTAGTCTCCCTCAATTCCTACTTTGTGAACTGGGGATAGTGAAATATTCCCTTTTTTCTAAATAGCTGAGGGTTTCTTTGGTAGGGAATGTGTAGCTGACATGTTAAATAACACAATTGGAGCCTCAAAGAAAGACTGAGTTCTTCCAACATCTTAATAGAACTAACCTATAAAAATAGTAGGAAAATCATCACTGTTTCCATCTGGGGCATAGGGTTTGTTTATTGTGGAACTTAGTGAGCTGCTAAACGACCCTCTTTTTATTTGATGCATTCCCAAATGTCAGTGTCTCAGACAGACTGATCCATTCTGCTGCTGTGGTGTTTGCTTCAGTCTTCTCTGAGAACCGACCTTTCTCCTCCTCCTTTCCCTGCCTTCCCCTCAGGTCCTTTACCTCTCTCTCCCTCGCTCTGTTCTCAAGAATGTCAAGGCTACAAGAGGTTCATGTTTGAGAACCTCTGACATACTCTGAAGTCATAAAAAGAGGATGTCTCTTCCCTTGTGCAGGGAAGCAGATAATCTGTCATTTTTCTTAGGACAACAGTTTTATAAGAACTTGCTTTAACACACCTTGTCAGCTACTGGGATCAACAAATCTGTGAGAGGGAAATTCTATTACCAAAAATATCTTAGAAACTGACTGGCATACTTTTTTTTTTTTCCCTTTTAGATCTAGGAGGAGGAACAGAAAACCTAGCCAAACCCTTTGCTTACTTGAGAGACATGCTGAAGAAAAGAAAAAAAGGTCTCCAAAAATGAAGTTCTGTTGAAAGGCAGTACAACACCTCACAACTACAGAGAGTGGCAATAGGCAGCGTGCAGGAAAACAAGCTTGTCTTGAATTCATGAATTGACAAACTGGTTTCTTATAATAATTATGAATCATCATAAACTTTAAACTTCTAAGTCATTATATATTATTAACTGCTAATTCAGCTCTTCTCTTTCTTGTCTTTTGTCTCTTGGGAGAAGTGGGAAGGCATTTTAGAGCTTGCTTAGAACCTTTGCCTTATGGTTGATTACTCCAGCGTTATTCTCAGGAGCATTTGGTTACCATCTCAAATGGGGCTATTACTCTAATTTAGAATAGTATTAACAATTCTGTTAATCCATCTATGCTGCAAAAAAAATTGTGTCCAGATACCAACTGCACACACTGATAAGGAAGTTTCTGTAGCAGAAATATGCTTTCATATCTATTATTCTATTCTGAGCTTTTGAGGGCAGGGCAAACCACGGCTTTGTTATTGTCTTGAAATAGGAAATAAAATATTTACTAAGCAAAGGTAAGCCTTCCTGGGACTACACATTGTTAATCATCAAACCTCACCCCTGTTACAGAGAACCAATGTCACAGAGTAGTTTAGGTCCTGTTTCAGTGACAGCAAGGCAATGTCAAGCTCATGAGGCCTCCCAGAGCCTCAGCAATGCCCATGATCTGTAACACCACCTAAGTAAGTAAAGGGTACAAACACAAGTAAACAAAATCTATTATTTTTACTACAAGTGAATGTATTTTCTTTAGTGAATAACTACTTAGAAGCTGAAGGTTAGGGCATAACTACTTATAAACTATAGGTAGAGTCTGTAATTTTAAATGCATTTTAAAAAACTTGTCACAACAGGCATGCCCACAAAAAAAAAAAACAAAAAACAACCCACCAAAAAACACACATTTCCTGCCAGTAAAGTCAAGCAAGTAAAGAATATTTCCCAGTAATTTCAGGGAGAAAAAGTGAGTCCTAAGGCCCAGATGTTACACGAATTTAAGTATCTAACCCCAAAAAGGTCGAAATTTGAGTGAGCTTCCTAAAAAACTTAAAGGCATCCAACTGGAAGGGTTCACAGATCTAGAGAGACATGTTTCTGATGAGAGAAACCACCTGGGTTCTTTCAGTACCAATACTACCTTGCCATGGTTTGCTAGCATTAATTGTTCTTGGTGCAAACCTGGTTGGAAATTCCTTGAAGGATATGGAAAGAAGCTCATTGACTTGATTTCTTCGTTATTAAACTTAATTACTAGCACTTATCCTGTCCTTTTAAAATGAGAAGCAGCAGAAAGTGCTCAATCCACCAACCAAAAAAAAGATAAATTAAAAAAAAAGACCACAAAATCTGTTTAGTTCCTGAAGGCCATTTTGCAAAGCAGCACATGAAAATGTAAATAATTATTTGTAGTAGAGAATATAAACTTTTAAATTACAACTGGGGCAATGTTGTCTGGGTCAATGGCACGAGCATGGCCATCTACCTACAGATCAAGGAATGAAAAGGTGTTCTACAGGCTCCTGGACAGGTAATTTCTGTTATATCAAGACAAAGATCAATCTCTGTCCTTCATATGGTATTCATTAGTCTGTTCAGATAGTCCACAATAAAGCACAAACAGCAAAAATATAAGCTGCAAGAAAGCATTACTTGTGTAAAAGTGTTCAGACAATTAGTCAAACTTCTTTATTTCAAACCCTGTATCTATTTATCTGAGTCTAAATATATCCCTGAGACAGCGTAGCCCCAGTGGAATGCAATGACGTGCTATCCTCGATGAAAGGTAGGTGGGAACAGAGTGGAAATGAGGCTCGTTTATCTCATTATCAGTGTGGGCTTCAACTGTATCAGGTCACAGCCTCGCCCACCTGTACCAACACTTCTGTAATTGATTCCTAAAAGTCCTCATGTGCTATGGCTTCCAGTTCCATTCAAATGCAGATGTGGACTAATGGAAGGACTGCACATTTCTGAACTAAACTCAGGGAACATATTACTTGCCTATTCAGCAATCTGAATGCTTTTATTCTTTTCCTTAACAGCCTTTATTTTGTTGTGTGTATTTTTTTTTTTTTAATTTAAACAACATGGGCTTTTTCCACGCTCTGTTAAAAGAGGAAGGGGGAAAAGAGCTAATTATATCTGAACTGAAGTGTAACCATGGCCCTATTAAATAGGTAGCAGTTATGGGCTATTGATCGCAGTTCACAGGAAAAGCTTGTCATGTAGTGTCAAGAGGTTAATGTAATTACAAGAGTGGGCAGCAGGATCAGCTGTGTCCTCCAATAGGCGAATAACGAAAAGCTGCTTTAGAGACACATAATGTTGTCAAAGCATAAATAATTCATCCCAGCATTTGAGAAGAAATTACTGCTCTGTTCCAGAGTATTATTCAGCCATTAAAATCCTGCCCTTGTAAAGTCTTTTGATGTAGTCATATTTTCAGTTCTAAGAGCAGTTTTGGAGCATTCAGCTTTTATTAAGCCTTATATTGTGCAGTTTTCAAAGTAGTAAAAAGGATATGAAATAGACTTACAATTTGTTTAATAACTGCATTGCGATTCAGATAAGAGGGAGAGAGCCGCGTGGATTTATGGAGTGCCTGTGCAGCACGATGAGGAAGCCTTGGCGAGATGTGATGGAATTTTTAACTCCCCTAAGCTGGACAGAATTAAATGGGCTTCAGCTATTTACTAGCATTGATAGCTGCAGCAGTCTTCACAGCATTTGGTGACCCATTTCTCGAGAGCCAGCTAAGTAAGAGCCATGAGAAGTATCGGTGTGCCGCGCTATTCTCCTGTTACAGCCTCTTGACTCCAGCTCTTTGCTTGTCCTCGTTAAAGTCCGTGGCAATTTGATGTTGAATGGCTTCCACTCTGCATCTGCAGTCCGAACTGTCTTGCTGTTGGATTCAATGTCTGCAGTTGCCCACGTTTACTGTCGGGGGGATGGTGCTGATTTACGTTAAATTACAAAACTACCTAAGTAATTGCTGCTCCACCCGGTTCCAGCTGGCCCCCATGCACAGGGGTAGGTTGGTGGAATAACAGCAGGGAGGAAGGACAGGATGTTACAAGGGACTGTTCTCTCCTCAACCCTCCTGTCCCCACACAAAGTTAATCTGATGTTTGGACTGTTATGTTACACAGGAAAAACACCCAAATTGCCCTTCACTAATAATTCCTAAATTAAATTCCCATACAAAATTTGGTAAATAAAAAGAGCTTTTGGGTCTCAGCTTACCTATTCACAAACTTAGGGTTGCTGTGACATTGACCATGCATGTAAAGGGGAAAAAAAAGTGGAATCTAAACATATAATTATGATGTCTCTGATTATTTTTTATTTTAATATTCAAACAGAAAAGCAATTGCTTGTTTTTCTAAGCAACAGACTAAGCAACTAGGAGCTTCAAGGAGAAGGGATGTGGCTTAGCAGAGAAATCAGGCCATCATTTCAAGCTGACCAAAAGGAAAGTCACCCTCTACATACCCCCAGCCAATCTCTCCCCACCATAATTATTCACCCTTCTCTCCTGCCAGAGCCTAGTCCGCGTTCTTCCCCAGTCCACAAATGTGTCCAGAGCTGGAATGCTGCGGTTGGAGGCATGAGCCTTACCCTCCCCTCTGCTAACAGCACTGCTGCAAGAATGTTGCCAATATTAGGAAGCCTGTAGTGAGCTTCCAGATAATGATGGCTGTGGACCACTGTTCATTTCTCATCAAGTAAAACAGCAGCCTGTATTTGGTATACAATTACAGAAAACAATCATAGCATGAAATATTGCAGCTCTCAGACACTACAGGGATTGGCAGCAATCTGACAAAGAAAGGAATGAAAATCTAGTTACAAAGTCAGTAGAGGAAAAAAGGGAAAATAAGACAGAAAATAAAGGTAATGCTGAGAAGGCCACAACTGTATGAAGCAGGAGCCTAGGAGCAATTTCACGGGAAAGGTTCACCAGAGTAGGAAAAAATACAGAGAAAACATGAAGAGAACAAAAAAAAAAAAAACAGCTTCTTCATTATCTTTTGCCTTATGAAAGCCCTTAATATACCACTACTCTGGCACAGCAGTTATTCTTCTGTCTTATTTTCAGGAAATAAAAACCAAGTGAAGTCCTGCCGAAAACTGCTATTCTAGTTTTAAACCTACTTTTAAACAGAATGTCCCCAAACATTAGACACTTTCTCAACGGCACCTGAGAGACCACATTTCTATGACAGAGAAGAGTTAGTTTTTAACCGGACAGTTTGTTTCAGCAACAACAACCAAAAAACAAACAAACAAACAAACAAAACAAAAAAAAATCAGGAAAAAAGACACAAAGCAAGCAAGTTAGTCCTCACCAGGAACATCCTCATCTTTGAACCATGTATATACTGCATTTCTGTGCCTGTTTCCCGTGTGCTCGTGCACGGATGTGTGCTGTGTTGTGAGGGGAGTTTGTCTTGGCTTTGTGTGTATCTGTATGGTGTTGACAGTAGGATTTTGATGTCTCTTGCACTGTTTCAGTCAGAGCCTGAGAAGCAGAGCCAAGTTTATTCCTAAGGGAAGCTGAATTTAGTACCTTAAATTCACCATACATGAGTAAGATAATTAGGAATGTGTCAATATTCTGCATACATAGTTAATTAGGAGGCTATGCTTGAAACTGCCAAACCAAGTCTGAAGAGCAACCTAAAAGCAGTTTTCTAATGGTTCAGTAGTCATAAACCATGGAAAAAAAAAACCACAGAGGGTGTGCAAAACACAAGATGTGCTGGTTTTCTGCCCCTCAGGGTTTGTTTGGCCTGTGGCATCTCTGAAATCTCAGCAGTGTTGCAGAGGGACAGCCAAAGGCCAGTTCCACGCTGAGTCCAGCAGGCAGGGACTTGGTCCAATCGAGGACTGCACTTTTTGTCATTCCTGTCATTAAATTTCATCACCCCCCAATCACATAGGGGTGTTTGGATTCTTTGAATTTATCCCCTGATAAGCTATTGCTTCCTGAGCATGCCACGTAGTAAAAAACAGATCTCTGCATGTGCTCCTGTGTTTGACAACAGTTGTCTGCCACAGCTATCTGGAAACACAAGATTCACTGCCGTAGGTTGGACAGAGACCCAAACTCCTCTTAGGAAACAAGCCAAAAGCTGAAGTTCTCACCTGGCTTGGATTTGGTAATTGTGCAATTCAGCAGTTTTGAATAATATCTGTGAAAAAAAACCACCAACTACTAAAATTTGACAAAGGCTCGTTTGGAAGGTTTTTGACGATTTTTCCAGAGAGGTAGTTTCACATTTCGAGTTCCTAAAGCAGTCTGATCCCCTCCCCTCCCCCAGGGGAGCACTGGCTGAGCCCAGTTCTTTTGTTTTTCAGAGATTCACTAGCTGACTGAATAAAATAACACACAGGTTACAATCTTTCTTCTTTTGAAGACAATGATAAAACTCCCAGTGGGGCTGGGATTTAACTTCAGGATTACAACTGCTGTGAATCAATCCTCTACCAACTTTAGAAGAGTTGGGCCAATTAACACCAGCCAAGGGCACAGCCCTTTCTTTCTACTCAGAAAGTAATAATATCCATTATTGTTTTTCCCAGCCAGCACTCTGCCATTCCCCTTCACCATAGTTTCCCCTCTATTTCCTACCTTTTATTTCCCAGTTCTGACATTTGACTTGCAGAGCCCTCTGAGCCCTTAAAAATATTTGCTCTCTAAAAAGCAATAGAAAGGAAAATGTTTGGATTTTTTGCTTTGTCAAGAATCTGTTTTACCCATGTCCAATTAAAACAAATATAAAAAATAAACTCCTTATCTTCAGTGAGGAAGGAGCTGGGGCTTTTAAAATATACAAATCAAGTGAAATAATAGCACAGACTGCCAGCCCCAGATCAGATGTGTATGGAGGGATGTATGCAATGCATTACAAACATCCACACTTTAGGCCACATCCAGAGATGTCTTGGGTGCATTGTCCATGTTCTGAACTCTTTAACACACAAAAAACTCGGTGATCTTAAATTATCTTTTGTTTCAATACTTAGTAAATACAGTTATGTGATCTTAATTCTTCAGAACAGAGTTAACACTGTTAATTTGTGATCTCGCTTTTCATTGTGACAACTCTAAAAACGAGCAAATTCTCTGCTTGGAGAAACTTTGTAACATGTTTTTTTTCCATGTTTTTGTGTTAGAAGTTTTTCCTCTGCTCTTTTTCTCCTCCTATTTCTTGGCTTCCTTTTTGTTTCTCAGCCTGGCTGCAGCTCTGCCCCAGCTGCCTCCTACATTCAGACCAACTTTTCACAGCCTGGAGCCCAGACTGAAGCAGAGACAACCTCCTCAGTCATCAGGGCTGCTCAGATTTATACCTGCTTACAGTGTTGGGACTGAACTAAAGTGCTGTTAAGACAAACTGTACTAACTGTGCTATTTCATGCCAGGAAAACTCCAGCTGGCTTCTTAAGCCACCTTTAAAGCTGCTTTGCACACCTAGAAATCTGGGCCTTAGAGTATGAACAGGGTTTTTCAGTTTTGTGTGTTTTTCTTTTAAATCAGAGTTTCTTGCTGAGAAAGTTTGATTGATTCAGGCAACATAAAGGAAAAAAATCCCATGCAACTCAGATGCTCAGTCACACACTGAATTTCAAATAGCAATGAATCAAAGAGGATGGTTCATGAGCTGAATGCTTGGCTGTGCTCTTCAGCAAATCCATTAAAACAATACCATTTAGTTTACAAAATGATACATAAACAAAAAGAGCCAGACCATCGATATTAGATATCATCTACAAATGAGAACACAGCTGAAATGCAGCTGCTTTAGCTGGGTTCCACTTGAACCAAAGCCCCAGGACACAACACTGATGCCAAGGAAGACAGAAAAAGCTGCAAAATGAAACAAATGAAGCAAGGCAGCTCCAGTCTCACCGGTCCGATATTGCCCTTGGTAAATACTCCACTGGAAGTCACTGAATCCAAAGGTATGAATGTTAGTTCATGCAGTTACATGTGGGAGAGGCATGGGGGGTTTTTGCACAGACTTTACAATGAACACAATTTGTTCACAACTGAGACCTTCAGTTGCTCAATTTAAGATTCCATATGCTGTTCCTGCTGGTAATGAGATATTCAAGATTATGAGATAAACCAACATGGCATTCTGATTAAAAAAGGTAAGCTTATAAGTCCATGGAAATCCCTTTTTAATACAAGCAGAAAGGACTTAGCATTAGTGTAAGTTTGTTCGACAGTCAATAAAATTAGACTCAATAAGGAAAAGGATGAATGAACAAAGAGATTTATATTCCAGCAAGAAAATAAGACTTAGTGTTACAAAAATCATCCGGTGACTTGCCTTGTGCTAGAGAGCTGTTTGGGTTATGTGAACACTTGGAAGTGCCTGGGCAGCCCCTGCGTCTGTTGACAATACCACATACAGCTCCTCAGTCACACATGGGGGGCAAATTCCTCCTCGGAACATGAAGCACACACACAGGAATGTGCATGGTGTTTAATAAATGCTTTGTTTGAGAACAAAG
Source organism: Oxyruncus cristatus (assembly GCA_013399855.1). Taxonomy (NCBI): domain Eukaryota; kingdom Metazoa; phylum Chordata; class Aves; order Passeriformes; family Cotingidae; genus Oxyruncus; species Oxyruncus cristatus. Next base: position 368,302 of record VXAY01003150.1, on the reverse strand, counting down.
GGAGGAAGCATTCCAGTGCCTGACAGCACATTGTCTTTATTTCCCCCGTAATTTAAGTAGAGCTGCTTTTCATTTTTTGCTGAAGTGTATTTGTGTCTGCACTAGATACTGTCGTGATGTTCTCTGAGCCTCTCCAGTCCTGCAACTACGGTGGGGCTGCCAGGAAAATGGGAAAATGGAAACTCTTCACCAGTGGCAATTTAAGAGTGAGGGATAAGAAAGGTTTAGAGATGGAAAAGAAAAAAAAAAAAATATATAAGTGAGAGCTGGAGAACAGGAGGTATGAGTAATTTGGGATGAACATAGGAAGGAAGCAATCAAAGAAAAAAAAACAAAAAGGACAAAAAAAAAACAAAAAAAAAACACAGGACTTCATCAGACAAAGCTTGACTTAATGTTGTCTGCGTCATGAATGAGTGGACTGAAGACCCAAGCACAGGTGAAGAAACTCAGTATTGGCACTGCTGATAACAGTTCGGGGAATAATTATCAGCTAATGTAATGAAAACATGCAAGTTTCTTGAGAGAGGAGAATGTCTGGTAAAACCTGCCAAGTGCACCGAGTGATTTTGTTGACAGCTCAGACCAGGCCCTTGCTTTGTTTGTTGCTCTGTCTGGTTTCTTTGATCAATGCAATACAAACCTGAGCTCAGGCCCAGAACTGGCTGTATGTGCTTTTAGAACACAAACAGATTCTGTTCAGCTTTTCTTCCTCCACTGTAAAAAAAGCTTATTTCAGTTGGCTCAGTGTTTAGCAACAATTAACTTTGGGTGGAGGGAATGAAGACCATGTAATTTTTCAACAAACTGCAAAACTATAGCCCAAGAAAAAACATGCCCCCACTTTCATTTAAAATACATATACAAACTTTGCATGATTTCACAGGTGTTTCTGATTTAAGTCAGACTTTGTTGTTTGCTGCTTTTCCCAAGCAAATACCAAGCCAAAGGCTTGCTGTGATACAAAACACATCCACCACAAAAGCACCAGCCAAGACATCAGAACCATTGCTCCCCAGCATCTGAGCCCAGAAACATCACCCCTTGGGATGTCCCCAGACACACAGCACTTGGGGGCATTCCTGGCTGAGCCTGGGAGCACACGTGGCCAGGAAGGGCTCAAGTTGCTGCCACTATTAATTCACATTCAGACAGCATTTGCATATCCTGATACCATAACAACTCCCTGACCTGCTACCCAGCCCAAAGAGATAAAAAATGACCTTGTAGCCTCAGGGAACTGTTTCCTTCTGAGTTCCTTCTCCCATCCCAAGCAGCTGCTGGCTAGGTGGGGAACCAAGAGCATAAGAGCACTGTAATTGTGGCTTGTAATTAAAAGATGCCCAGCAGCTGGGATACATCTAAGACAATCTCCACACCTGGTAAAAGCTAGATACACATTGACCACTAGTGGTTTCATACAGCTAGCAAAGATCATGGTGAAGGCAACCTGTTGCGTTTTCCACAGATGGAAGGTCAAATAACATGGCTGAAAGTGAGGGAAGCAAAAGGACACAATGTCAGCAGTGTATTTGTCTTTTCCCTTAACCAGGCTACCCCTGTTCACAAGTAAAAAGTGGCCCCGGAGAATAAATCTGTGTCATTTTAATACGTAATCAGTCCCACCAAAACTCTCAATCCAAGCTCAGGGACAGACTGATGTGACTTATGTTGTTTTATAACAAAAAGAGATTATTTATTTACTAAAATGTTCCCAAGGAATTTCTTACTGTTAAAATAATTTAGAGAAAAGAGGTTGACCCAGGAAGAAGTCTCCACTTTACAGGGAAGTTGGTTGCTCCCAGGGACTCTGATCACTTGTGGCAAAAATTCTCACAGGTTCAGAAGCACTTTTTTAAAAGCTCTCCATCTATCCCACATGAGTCCTGGTCCCAGCCCATTAGCACACACATCTGAGAGTGGAGGGTGATGAGTGAGTCCTGCTCATACCTTTGTTTGAGTCTGAGTCACCCCCCTGACAGGGTGCTCCGTATCATACCAAAGGCACCCTTGTGTTATGCACAGTCTTTGCCAGCTGGAGTTGTCTTACTGTGTGGAAAATAAAAGAATAATGACACTAATGATTTGCCCCAGAACACATGCTGGCAGCAGCACTGCTGTGGAAGCCATACTTCAGCACTTGACAAGTTCATTTTCAGTTGTGCAAGTAAAAGTAGTTGCCAGCAAGGTAAAAAATACCAGTAAAAATCTAACACTGGTATTACAAAGCCTACCTGAATTGTCTCCTAAGGGTGGTCCTGGGACAGGCAAGCCCATGCACACAGGAAGCTCATGGCCACATCTATTGCTACTAGGCAATATTTCAGGAACTTTGGACTGGGAAAAACTCCTCAAACTTTTTTCAAAGGTTCCATAAACCTACTCCTCCCACCATTTAACTTGTTACTAAGCAAGAGAAAAAAACCCACCCACTAATCCAGCAGAGCTCTTGCACACCCATCTGTATATTTTACTTATAATACTTAGTACTGTTGAAGTCAAACACAGGTTTAACACATCACTTACAAGTTATTCCCAGAACTGAAACAGTTGTGTGGACTTCCTCGGGTTGCAGAATAGCTGCTTCATAGAAATGCCACAGTCAATCAATTAAGAAAGCTAAAAGTAATCAGTCACCCACGGTTGATTGGATTTAGCAGTTGGTGAATGCTTTTTTGTTCTTGGATCAACTACACCCACTTTCAAAGCTGATTAAAAATTGTTGATGATCTCTTCCACCTGTTCAGGATGATAAACCGGCTCCAAAACCCTGGGTAAGTGAAAAGTAGCTCTTGCCAGGCTGCACCCTGATGTGAAGACAAAAGCAGGTGAAAAGTGAAGCAACACCTGTGGAAGAAACGTTTGCAGACATCAGGTTTTGAATCTTAGTAACACTTAGGAAAGCAGAGTCCCTGTGCACAGGAAAAGTGGAATTGCTTCCTGCGAATACTCAGGTACAGCCGCTGCTTGGGCTCCTCTCTCTGCCTCCCCCAGTGCAGTTGGAACCACCACACCAGCGCACACGGCGCAGAACAGCATCACTGTGGGTGAACCTCCAAAACTTGAAACAACACTGCCCTGCTGGTGCTTCTGAAAATACAACAGCCAGCTTATTAGGCTGCTTCCCCTCTGGGAGGGGTCAGCAAAGCCAGCAAAAACCCTGGCTGTGCCATTCCCATGGCTCCCACAAGTAGAGCTGAGCTACTGCTGCTCGTTTGGGCTGCTGGATCAGAGGGGCAGGTTGTGTCTGTGCCCAAGCTCAAACTCCTTTAATAGCATGAGGGGGCTGTTGAGTTCTCCATTTCTTTCCTCCATCTGTGCATGCTAGAGATCAAAAGTGGGTGAATGACACATAGATGTCCCTCCTCTTCAGCAAACACAGTGGAGCACTCTGAGAGTCTGCAAAAATGACAGAAAAGGTCTCTGAGGATGTCGTGTTGCAATCCCAACCATTTGGCCAAACAAAATCCATCTGCCATCATAACATGAACCTGAAAACAAAGCTGACAAAGCCAGGAGTTGCAGGACTCCACAGAAACCCTTCTTGACTGTTGTTGGATACCATTATTTTGTATTGTTCAACACGTACTTCAAATATTTGTATGAGTAATGGCCACATAAAAAAAAATCAACAGACAAGAAGACCCATCTGAATGTGCTATCACTACTTGAGTCATTGCCAAACCACACTTTAAAATATATTTTCTGGTGAAATATACAAACAAAATTACCTAAAGTTTCATGTGGCACACAGCTAAGGACTAGATCCTTAAGCTGATGCAAGTCAGGGCACTCCCAGTGAGATCAGTTCATACCACCTGCAGGACCAGATCCTCATTTATACTTATTTCCTTATTATTGTCAGTGTTACCTTTCCTAGGCCATTCATTTATGCTGCTTCAATCAGCCCAGCAGCCTCTGTAATTGTAGAAGGACATCGACATTCAATTTTAGCCTTTTTTTTTTGTTCCCAGAAGCATTTCTTTCCAAGGGAATTTTAACAATTTTTCAAAAAGGTGAAAGTAAATGCTCTTTCATTCTTGTCACACATTATGAAACTGCTGGCTGGGAAGTCCCAGGTAAGGTCTCAGACACAGGTCAATGCAGTCAGCAATGAACTGGGGATTGCTTCCCTGGGGATTCTTGTACTGAATTTGTAAGTGTTAAGTTTGCAGGTGATCCCACTGGCAGATGGCAATGAGATGGCACAGAGCTCCACAGCACTTCTGAAAATGGGAGGCCAGAATCCTCGAAGGACTTTAGGATTTAAACCTATGGAAAACCAGCATCTCTGATGCCTGCTCACCTCCCAGCTCTCTGTGTTTTCAGAGCATGTGTGACTTGTCCAGCCTCAGCCATCGAACAGCTGAAATGCTGATGCTGTTGCAGAGCTAAGGACCTTACCCTGAACTTCAAATGAGCGGGAGCTGAGACCATCTCGCAGGGGACACCCCCCTCCCACCTCACCCACTGAAGGAACCCCCCATAACACCTTGGACCCTGTTCAGGTTGCAAGGCAGGAGGCCCTGGTCAGACCTCGGCTTCTGATGAGGAAGAGGGAGGACACCACTTCCCATGAAAGCCACCAACCCAGTGATATTGTTATTGTGAGGAAGGACTGACTGTGCAGGCCATGAGAGGCAGGAAGGAAGAAGGGCCTGCAAGAGCAGGACCTGCCATGGGCACTTCTCACAGAGTCTGGCTCAAGGCAGGGTTTGCAGCAGGCTCTGAGGCATCAGAGCAGCACAGCAGGTCCCTCCGCAGCTCTCCAGCCTCTCTGACCTTACATGGCTTCTTGCTGTGACGGTTGGCTTCTGAAAAAATCCCTCCCCCAGGTGATTAGGATGGACTTTTGGGATTTCGTCAGCAGGATGCTTAATGCAAGGCTGAAAATCCAAGTGGGAAGTGCGGGCTCATTACATAAGCTGCTGCACCCCTGTGCTAAGCAGCTCCACAGCATCATTAAAAACTTGGCAGTAGGCACCTACCTGCACCTGTAATTGCCAACAGCCTTCAACTGCCCAGCCCTGAGAGTTTAGTTAGTGACCCCAGGGGAGGCAGGTTACCTTGACAGAAATGGGAGGAGAACTGGGTTCCTCATGGTAGTTTTGTTTTGCTGACCAGTGCTTTTTTTTTCCCCCCCATTTTAAAAACAGTCTTCAAAAAATGAATGCCAAAATGCCTCAGCCCAATTAATTAATTACAAGATTTTATAGAAGAGAATCATGAGTGAGTTCAAGGGCTCTACAAAAAAAAGAATTTCATTATCTTCTGTTGGTCTGGTTACAGGCTACTAATCCACAGCAGATTACTGGGATATGATTGCCCCATATATATATGTATGTATACATGTGAAAGTAAGTTAATGTAGCATATTCCTGTGGCTACTCTCTCCATCCACCCATGGAGAATACATTTGACTGAGCTGATTGGAATGGAATGCTTTAGGTTTCAATTTTACTTTTTTGAAGAAAAACTCTACATATTCATGTAACTTTCTCAGAGGCTCCTGTAAACAAAGAATTATGTTCAGGGCCACTGCCAGAAACAAGATATGTCAGAGGTCTGTAACCCGTTCAATAGAGGATCAGTCAATGGCCCAAGGGTACTTCCTTGCAAGGGAAAGGGTAAAACAACTGAGGTCAAGGCCTCAAACGCAGCTTTAGTTTTAATCATGTTGTTGATTTAGAGCATAACATGCCTTTTTTTTTTTCCCTTGGCAATTGTCAAAAAAAGATTTGGTTTTCTTGACATGTCTACGATGGCCCCCATGTCTGTTTGTGCACTACTCCATGCTGAGCTCATGGACAGGGATGTACACCATCACTGAGATGCAAATATATAGGCTTTACATGTAAATAGATTAATTTCCCTCATGCTACTCTACAAACATGTGGAAAGAGTGAAGGGCTGGGAAAGACAAAATGTCTTTTTGGTAAGGAAATCTTTCAGTAAAATCCATATAGTTGGAAAAAAATTTAACCACTGGGGTAAAAGGTTTCGATGGGATGATTTCTTAGATTTGGGAGTTAAAAGGGAAAAAGAGAAGAGAATCCATAAAAGAAGGGAGAGGACCTAAGTTTTCAATCCTCACTGGACATTTTGAAACAGTTGCTTCATCAAAAAAGATGTAAAGGTTCTTACTTCATTTTGCAATAAAACTAAATAATTTGTAAAACATCTTTGTGCATATGAAATGGAATCTGGTTTTCCACCATGACACGTTCTCTCAATACCTGACTGACTGAATCCAGGCACCAGAGGAAAGACCCTGCCTTCCTCACACGGGTACAAAAGGACACAGTGAACTTGCTTTTAAAATACAATAGAAAAAAGTGCTATTGGCAGGGCTTTTGGGGACCAGAGCTGTACGATACCATTCTGCTGGCATCACTGGACTCTCTCCCAATTCAAGAAGAGTTTGCTTCAAAATCTTCTTCAAGTAGCTCAGTCAAAATCTTAAGAAAATTTCTAGACGGGCCAGTTCTTTCTGTGGCCCCTGTGAACTGTGTACATCTGTAATTTGGATAGTCAGGAGTGCCAGGAAGCCTGTGTGTCCTAAACAAAGCACTGCACTGCAAAGAGGTGACAGGTGAGGCTGTCACACCCTTCCACACAGAAGACACAGCTTGTGCCTGCATGTTTGACCATTACACAGCAACATCCTTTACACAACATCCACACTCTCAGTCTCTGGCTTAGAGTTCTCCTCACAAAAACTGCCCCTCCCCATTGCCTGCTGCTCCTGACACTCCCTCTCTGGCCACAAGTGTCCAGCATGAGCCCACCGACCCAAACTGCAGCACGCAGGAGAGTGACAAGGGCAGTAAGTCAGCAGTAAGGTCATGAGAGGTGAAATCCTGGCCCAAAGGACGCTGTGAAAACTGCAGGATTCCTGTCAAGGTGATGCCAGGTCCCAGGTAAGGTCCGGATGAGGGAGCAGGGGTGGGACACTATTCCCAGCTGATCCCAGTCGTGCAAATGAAACAACATGATGACCCTGTTCAGGCACAGCACCCATGGATACTACCTGACCTCCAAGGAGAAATCACTGATTAACAAGGTCAGCCTGACTGCAGCATCCTTCCCACATCACAAACTCTTCAGCACACCACACCGTCCGGGACACGTACTAGGAATAGTAACAAGCTTTGAGGTACTCGTGGGAGTTACGCAGCTCAACTGAACTTTGGGAGTGCATTCCTGTGAAGTCTGCTGAAGAGAACTAATCCCTTTGGGGCAAACGCCAAGGATTTTTGATTTGGAGAATTATTACTCTGAATTCTGTACTCATATGTGAATTTAATGTGAATATCTGTATTTAATGTGAATAAACTCTACGTTAAACAAACATACAATGATTAGAAATAGTCCATTTCAGGTTTGTACAGCAACTACTTTATTATTTTCAAATGCAAATGTTTGCATTGTTCGCTATTTTACAATTTTACAAACTAGGTATAAAAGACCATAAATAAATGACATAAGTTATGTGTACCTAAAATTCATGGAGGGGGAAAAAAATTACAAATTAAAACAAAATAGAAAAATCTATATATCTAACCCAGAGATCATTCAAATGCACGAACCAAGAAATGCTGTTAGATTTTTTTTCAGTATGAACTAAATTATAATATGCCTCATACATTCTAATTTTAACCACAGTCCTTGCATATTCCAACATACTTGCAGTGATACAAAAAAATAAATGCACTCTCTTTTTATTTGTCTGATTAGTATTTCAGATTTTTTTTTCTTTTCTGGTTATGAAAATGTCACATAAAAGAAAAATACTGCTTTTTAAGTCCTGTTCACTGGTTACTTACCAGCTTTTCTTATTTTATACATATATATTTTTAATACATAAGATCCATCACAAACTTAGCACAGCAAGAAAAACCCGGACAAACATCAACCAGTGGTGTGTGAGCAGGACAATTTCTTAACACAGGGAGGCTTCTCGTGCGAGACAAGGCCTGCGGTGACCTCTCCTCTCCCAAGGGGCAGCACTGCCCTGGCACTCGCCTTCCGCTCGTCCCAGCTCCGTCTGGAGCAGCCTGTGGCCGCCCATCCCAGCACAGTTGGCACCTCCCAGTGCCCTGCCCATGGCCAGCCTCAGCCAACAGCACCGCAGCCTTCGCTTCCCTCCCACATCCCTGCCACTCCTCCTCTGCCAGAGCAGGCAGAATTACTGCTCCATGAGCTCCGAGGGTCAGCAAGGAGGAAGCAGAAGCAACTTCAGGATGCCACAGCTCCAGTCAAGGCTGCACATCGAGACTGGCCCAACGTCTGCCAGAGCCAGCCCCTGTCCCACCTGGGCTGCACTGGCAGCCCCAGCAGCCAGGGAGCAAGTGGGGAGCGTCACCTGCCCCGCTCCAAGCACTCGGCGGCCCTACGTTCCCTGGGTGCTTCCACTCAGCTCCACTCCAACTACCTTACGCTACACTAAGGTGGATTCTCCAAACACAGAAAGCTTTCCTTGGTAGGAACCAGTAAGTTGCAGCGCTGTTCCTTGGGCCATGGAAGAAAGAGTGTCGTCTTCTGCACTTCACCTGCTCTTCGTTGCCTGCACAAGGAACAGGACGCATTTCACAGCTCCCTTGCTAACTACAGTAACTTTACAGGCATCATTGTTCCTTATCTATGCTGGGAACCAGGGAAGTGTTCTGATTATTACGTTACAAGACTTCACAGCTTGCACACAGAGCAAGGTGCTTCTGTGAATGGAAGAATTGCATATATTTGTTCGCATTCAACAAGTCTTTAAAATCCTATTTTTGCAGATAAAAAAAGGCTACTTAAGAATTCAGTTCAGGATTACCAGTGGATGGAAATGCAGGTGTTTCCTCCATTACCTTGCCACTGGGAAACTGGTTGGTCTTGGTCATGAACAGGGCACTAGTACGAATAAACGACACTTAACAAAAACCTTTAGCACCCTTTAGATCCCGCAATCCATAAGTCCAAAACTAACCTGAAATTGCCCCTGTTACAGGCTGCAGAACTACTCATTAGTGTGGCAGCTAAAAAATACACTTACAGATACAGAAATTCAAACATTTTTTAATGTGTGTGTTCTTGCTACCATTTCAGACACAAGCTCTTGGCCTGCTCTCATACGACAGGGGGACTCCTGCGCTTCCAGAGGTGTTCTCGGCACATTCACAGGCAGTTCTACACGAGGTGACTCGCACGCAAACACACGCACACAACCACACACATACGCACCTTTCAGAGGAGATAATAATCCATTATCCATTCAAGGAAAAAAAATATATTTATATCACTGCAATGGCACCTTCAGTGTAAAATGTCACTTTAGCAATGTACATAGGCAGCTCACAGGAACTGGGCTCTTTGCTGTGGCACCTGGCCTGGTGTCCTTGGTAAGATGGGTAGTGCTCCATCACTTGCATCTGTCCGAGATGGAGCCGTAACAGCCATGGGGATGAGGAGAGGAAATAACAAAATATATAAATAAAACTGAAGGTAGGAAGAGAAGGCAGAAGGGGAGGGGAAAAAAAAAAAATCCAGAAGTCTGCAGGGCTTTGATGCAGTACATTCCTCAAGTGACAACTGGGTGCTGAGTCTTAACGAGTTAGTTATCGCTCAATGGAGAAAAACAACAGAGTGGGTGGCCCGGAAAAAAAAAAATAGAGGAAGTAAAAGTCACGCTCTCTTCAGAGGCCGATGACTGCTCAGCATGAGTTTTCCAGAATCAGTGCTATGGAAGACGCAACTGTGGATCCAGAAGGGTTCATGTCTAGTCTATGTGTTCCTCCATGGTCAATACGATCAACAGGACGGGCTATGGGGCCAAGAAAGCAAAATCCATTTCCCTGCACAAAAAGAGAACACAAATGTATTAAAGCACGTGCGCAAAGACGGACACAAAGACCTGCCCAAATCCCCACCCCTGGATCTCCTGGAGAAGCCCTGCTGTGTGTAGCCAGTCCCTCCTCAGCTTCCCTCACGCTATTTAAAAGTCTTGCTTCCATGGCATATCTTACATACAGATATGTAATCTATCTATCTATATTTACATGTGCCACCTCTTTTTTTTTCATCTGCTCTCTTCTAGCTAAAATTACATTCCAGTGGATTCCCCTCATTGGCCATATTTTATTGCAGGGAACACAACCATCAGCGGCAGTGCTGAAAACCCAGCATCTGAGCTGCCTTCACAGTTTTCATTCTATAGGGACACAGTTTTCCATTTTGTGTGGAAAATATTGCACTGTTTTGAATTACCACTACTAGACTCCAAGACAGCAATTTTACAAACTGGCCAGAAAATTGGGCGTATTTTGTTTTTAGATAAAAAGATGATCTCAACAGAATGCAACAGATTTACAGCGAGAAAACTTGAAGTATCTCTGCACTTAAGATGCAAAAGAATTTTTCCTGCTGAAAGTACAAATGTCAGGTTTTTAAAATGAGTAACTACTTCTTATGTTGCCTGGCAAAATGACATTAAAACATGCTGGTTTAAGTAGTTTTTTTTAAAGAAATCTCAAATTTCTTGAAATGGAAAAGCTTTTATAAGTAATACTGCAGAACACTTTATACTGAGCTGTCATGACTTGACAGGATCCAAATTTAGCATCCCATATTTTGAACATGTTGTTCTCTGAGAAAGTTGGGAATGCAGGAGAGTTAGTGGTCAAAATCAGCAAGTTATTGTTAAAAGTGACAAAAAGTGATGTGAGTGACAATACAGTAAGTGTAACTTGTCCAACTGAGTGAACTGTTTTGGCTTTAGAATAAACTCAATTATTAAAGAGGTCTGACATATAAAGTCACTAAATCATTTCTGAATTTGCTGTCAGGTGCAGACCGGGACCAAAATATTATAGACTAAAGAACCAGTCTTAGCACCATCAAACTATAAATTTCACCTTCTTGACATTGTGCCTGGCACAGCTGAAATGCAATGTCTGTTCTAAAGGACATGTCATGAAAATCCTTCTCCTATTCAGCACAGCATAAGTGGGCCTGTCCTGCCTCTTTTCTAAGGTCATCTCATAACTTTGCTCCTCAAAAGGACTTTAAAAGGAATCTAATTTATATAGTCTGTTCAAAAAGGGTAATAGAAGCTTTCATATAAATAAAATTCAAGCCTGGATGTGTTCAGAGCTTTCCGGGACAAAGTTTTATCCTGTGTGACCTACTGAAGACAACCACATTCCCATAGCAGTCTCCTCCACCTACCAACCCAGGGGATCCTTTCACTCACTCAACTTCCCATCTGTTCCTTAGAGGAGGTGAAGGGCAGCTTTTCCAGCAGGTCATGCCCCATTTTTCTGGCCATACCTGCAGAGGGGCACTAGGCCTCAGCTGTGCAGCCTGTACCTGGCACTCACACTCACAGCTGCTTCGATAATCCAGCCCACGGGGCTGGTTACAAGAGCGAATTTGGTTCCCAGAGCTGATCAGGACTGGATCACTGTGCCTGAACTGTAACACTGCTGCATAGCACAGAGCTGTCACCATGCCTGACACCTGAACTGCAAAACCAGGAAGGCTGCATGCACAATCCCATTTCTTTCTGCTTCCCCTCCCATAAAACCACTGACACTGCAACTGAAACTGGTCTTGCTAAAACGTAAATATTGGTTCTATCGCTGCTCACGAGAGGGCAGGAAAAGTCCTTGGTTCTCCCCAGTGCAGTTATGAGTATCTGTAATTTACAAGGTTATTGTTACTTTCTATGGGATCCACATGTGTGAGTTTTTCCATCCAAAACACAAGGGCATCTCTACTGCTCTCAGTGGGAAGGGGGTCAAGCACTCAGCGCTGAGCTGAGCCCTAAGACACATTCCTACACCTTGTCTGCACATCCTAACACGCAACAGCTTGAGAGCAAGACCAGATTTTGAAAGAGTGCAATTTTCACTGTCATCAAATAGAGTAAACAATGGGAAACACTCAGCAATTAGTCTGGGAAACCAGCACAGGTTCTTACAAACAAGTTGGGAACCCCAAATAACGCATACCACAGCATTTTTTTTACTTTCCCCCAACAGTGATGAAATCCTAGCACAGTTTAAGAAATAAAGCACCGTGAACATGTACCTTCCGTGAGGCAAAGGGAATTGCTTCTTGAAAGAGAAAAGAAGTCCGAAAGCTCCACAGCCACGATTGTCACAGCTGACTACTGGCGAGATGTTCACAAAATGTCTTTCAATGGAAGGCTTCAGCATGGCACAACAACAGCCAATAATCTCCCCAGAAGTCCAGTTTTGCCCAGTAATCCACAAGGTGGGTCACTTCATGTCTCAAGCAAGCCCATAAATGGGCAGATCTCTAACTGGCAGGCACTGATTAGCCAAATGATATTCTCACTGAGGTTTCTGCAAAGTATTAGTGATGCATCAAGTCTGCAAAATATATCCTAGGGCAGATTCTTCATTCCAGTGAAAGATGCACAACGGTGGTTTCACCCACGAATAAAACACTATGGTTGTAATCCTACGGGTCACAGGAGAAGGAAAGTAATGCTGTTGTTTTTTTTCAAGCACAGTATCTGGCAGCAAACATAGCATCAAAACTCGAATGTGACTTTATATTTATATAGATACATGTATTTTACATATCGTTGATCAACAGAGAAGTATGTTCCAAGAAACAATTTGTTCCAGGTCTGGTCTAAAATGACGGCTCGTCATTTCTGGAGGCCCCCCCCTCCCAACACACACGCTCAGCTTCCGCAATCTGTACATCAAGCAATGCTGCAGATCTTTATTTCGACGGGCGAGGAGACGAAGTAAAAAAAGTGCAGTTCTTCAATTAAAGTGCATGGATGAGGTAAACTAATTTCAAGAGTTCTGAGTTTGTTCAGTACGGGCTCAGACGGGAACCATCCTGCCGTGCATCTGTTGCATTTGGGTGCGCATCGCTTGCACACTGCTCAGGATCTTGTTCTGGTGCGCGATGGCCGTGATCCCGATCCTCGCCAGGTCACTGTGGAAAGCAAGAGAAGAAGCAAGGGGCTGAGAACCACGGATCAGATGCTGGTGCAGAGGAAGATATTATGAGTCAACCACAAGCAACATTAGCAAAAGCAAGGCAGATGTACAGAAATGTTTAATTAAATAAGTGGAGGCATTGTGGAGACATTTTAAAGTTATCCTCCATCCAAATGAAAGGCATTCCATTCCTTTAATGAGTGTAATGATATGCGGCACAAAGCAAAAGAGGCTGATTAAATCCAGATTTACCAGTTTTCTGTTATATCGCTGAGTACTTACTCCTGGTTCATATGCACCACAGCCTCTAGGGTGGTATAGCCAGCAGCTGTGAAGTTATCCTTGTATCGCTCCATTTTCATGGCTTGGAGCCAGTCACCGACAGAAACAACCGCTGAGAACTCAGGGGAGCTGGGATCCAGCAGGGCTGTACTAGGTCTGGATGCCAAACAGTGAAAGGACAGAGAAATGGTGTCAGCTGGATCATGAACCACAAACCAAAGTTTAGTCTCTGCAACGATTATCCTCAATGATGGGGGAAAGCAAGGGCGAGACGCTGTGCCCAACAAAACTCGTGGCTCTGCACATCAACACAGATCAATGCAAGAAACTGAACAAAACGCAAAGGAATAGGCCAATTTTTGCTAAGAAAGAATCTGACCTTAGGTTTCTATTTTTGGTTTGAGACCTAATTTGAACCACAATGCTGCTTACAACTTCTACCTCAGATGCAACCAAGTTCACAGAAGACGCTTTTACTTCCACAAACAAAGAAGATGACAGTGCTGGAAGGCGTTCAGTCTGCTGGGTCTGTATCTCACGGGCAGCAATGCCAGACCTTGCCAATCCTGCATGTGTCAGACCTCAGCTCAGCAGCTATAGAAACACTACTGAAGTATGTGCAAAGGAACTGGGAGCTCACACCCCGCCAGACTGGTTCGGAGGGTAAAACTCAGGGCGGGTTCAGATAAATCCTGCTTCTAGCCAGGTCTGCTCAGTGCATTCAATCAAACTCAGGACAGCAGGGAGTTAATCCCCTCTTTAATCAATCCATTCCTGACCCGAGCGTGTGCCAGGAGTGGCGAGAATCACGCGAGCTTTGATCTTTCTTTGCACTGCGGAATGTGTTTCTCATTTTTCCGTGCACAGATTTGCCAATAATTATTTTTACAAAATTTGCTTCTCTTATTAATACTTCATTTATTATTTCATGTATATCATAAGCCACAGTTTCATTAAACCACTATCAATTAATACTATCTATCTAATCAAAACAATTATCATTTAGCAATTTATCTGAAAAGGCACATGAAAGATTAGGTGCGCAATAGCATGGTTACATCTTGCCTGAGGCACACTGGTTATACTTGGTACAACTCTTTTACTGCACTATCTAACACAAGACCAATCCTGGCAACCCATTTATATATAATTACGCTTCCATGTATAAAGTCATATATTAGTAATGTCATATACATATTTGAAATTCATATTCCAAAGATGAGAAATATATTTATAAACAGCCATGAACGTGAAATGACCTTGAATAGGCTATTAACTTACATACACACACAGAATGACCTTGAACTGACTATTAACTATTGAAAAATCTATGTATTTTCAAAGAGCACCTGTAAATTGGAAAGAAAGCAAAATGGAGGAGTTCATACTGTGGTGCTCACATCAAATTATCACAGCAAATCATACCGTGATTCTCATCCTGTAAATTATTTAAGCATCAAAGGGAGGATACATTTTTACCAGGCTACCAATACAATTGGGGCAATTTGGAAGACATGTGGTGACACTGGCCTCACAAGGTTAACAATCCCTCTTCAGATAACATACATTGTAAGCAATTCTCAGAAAGGGACCTACAAGTTTAAAAAAGAAACGGCTTTTTCTACAATGTTGTTCTGTTGAAGGCTGAGACAGAACCGCTGTTACTCCTTCACTGATTCAAGAAGCCTAATTTTGTATTACCTAATGGATATTTTTGTACCTTCCCTTCTACTGAAAAATATATTCCCATTATCTTCCTTCTTTTAAGCTTTTTTTTCCATATTTGCTGTAAGCAAATTTACCTGACAAAAACATTTGAAAAAAGCAGACCAAACCTGGTGTAAATTAGTGAAGCTCTTATTACTTCAGCAGTATTTCATCAGCTTAAAGAAACTGCTGATCTGTCCCAACAAAGATATTTTGGTTTTACCCTACTACTCTGGGAGTTTCCTTCCTGCTGTGCTTCTTTTGCACGTACCAGGTATACCATGCTTAGCAAATAAAACAAATGTAATGCGGGATCGGTGGAGACATGAAACTGGCTTTCCACAAAATTAAATTCAAATTCACATAAAAATTAATCCACACCTTCCCAATGCCCTCAAGGTGTTGGCTGTAATGCCGTAATGCTCATTTGCAAATCCTACACAAATCTAGGGTTTATAAAACTTGATGATGTGCTTTTCCTGCAGAAAACCACATCACTCCTGTTAGCTACACTGCATTGAGATGACCCTACCCCATTCAAGCCCTTTCACCACAGGGGGAGATGGGAAAGACGCAGCAAACTCTGCCTTCCAACAGAGCTTGAATGCGTCAGAGCTTTTTCAGGACGTGCTTAAGGCTGTGCTATAAACTTGCTCAGCGTTGGTGTGATACAGCAACAGCTCTGCTCATTCCATTTTCCTTCTCGCAGGGCTGGGCGAGCCCGGGGTGCCCCGGGGGTCCAGCAATGTGCCAGCACGAGCCCTGTGCTCGCTTGCACAGTGCAGTGGCTGCTGTGCAGCCCTGCTCTGCAGAGCCCCAGCACACACCTCACACCCAGGACTCGCAGCTTTGCCTGTCACCTCCTGTGTGCTGCCTCGTCCATCGCCATTACTAAAGCACAGCTGACCTGGAGCTCTCACTGCCTGTCCTCTTCAGGCTGTTGGGGTTGCGGATGAGTTTGTCCAGCATGTTGACGATCTGTCCAAATTTAGGCCTGTCACTGCGCTCCTTCTGCCAGCAGTCCAGCATCAGCTGATGGAGAGCAATGGGGCAGTCCATCGGGGGCGGCAGCCGGTACCCTTCCTCAATGGCTTTAATAACCTATAAATGGCACAATTAGGAAGACATTAGAGAACATCAGACACTGCTCACATCTACCAGCTGAGCATCATTTATCCTAGGGCAATCCGAACTATGGCAACAAATCCACAATTAAGTGAAACAACATGGAAAATTTCACTCAGACTCAGGCGGTTGGTGGTCTCGGAACTGTCATTTCTCCTCAGCAATTCAAAACTAAAAGGGTACAGCATCCAGAGCAGATATCAGATACAGGAGGGCAATGTGTCACAAAAGAGCACATGGGATACAGGGATGACAGAATAGCCCTGGTTAGAATTAAGCAACTGTCGTTGGACAGAGGGTCGGAGAAGCAACAGCTCTAGAGGAAATCTTAACTATCTGTCAGTTTTGGGTGCAATATGTTGAACATTATATTTTCCCCATAATTTTTAAGGTACAGCAGATCACCCCCTCCCCCTATACCTCCTGGGCTAGTTCATCTCTGTGAGTAATACAGGCCTTGCAGAGAAGCTGTTCTCTCCATGCTCTGAGCCAAGAAATGCAGAGATGGGAACCCTTTTGTGTAGCTTTACAGAAGTCCAACATAGATTAAGTATGTATTTCATATTTAACAGAATCCAGAGAAACTCACAAACTGAAGTCACTTCAAACCCTCCAAAATGGGCTCCAGAGCTCAGCACTCTGATGTCTTCTTAGCTCTCTCAGGAGAATGGGACATGACCAGGGCTCAATTCTGACATGACAGGGACACAACCCAAGAGCCTCCAGATCTGAATTAATCGATATGACACTGTTGGCAGGGCTCACCATGAGACCAGAGACCAGGAGTGAACTGAGACTGAGTTGCACTAAATTCCCTCATTCGGTGCTTGTCCAATTAGTGGCTAAAATCCACTGGGAGGACAGTGTGAGGAATAGGCTTGTATTACTAGCAGCTATTCAATGACCACAAACAAAGTGACTCTCACTACTCCAGAAAGCATGAAGATCCTTTTGATTTCTCTTGATTAAACAGATACTGAGTATAATTTGAAATCCACTTCTGCTTTTTGTGAAAAGCACTGCTCTTGCCATCCTTAAGGAGAAAAAAAAGGCATGTCTATGACATGCACATGTAAAGAGTGTGCAAGGACTATAATATTGGCTTTCCCTGTCCTCTTCAAGCCAGCTTTTCAACCTGGTCTAGCAGTATACAGCAGCTTTACATAAACAGGTCTAATAAAAAACAGCTCTGTGTTTGCTGCAGTGAGCTCCACTGTGCTGTGCAGACAGGCCTGATATAACCGAGACACATCTGGTGTTTTATTTTCTTGCTAAGTCTTGATGACTTCCTGTTAGCAAAGGAAGGCAAGATTGGGTGCCAGAAGAGACATTTCACATCAGAAGGAAATTAAAATTATATCCCCTGTTTAGATTAAATGCCATCCGCATCTAGACGCTCTTTGAAAATGTTCAGCTCTACATAAGAAAGCAGATGACTTGTAAAATGACTTAACCACTCCCAGGACCATATATTCAGATTACCATTTTCTTCTTCCTTTATACCCTTGTAAATCCCCTGGGAAAAGAATTACGGATAATCTAGGCTTCATTTTCACTGGGATTTTTTTATTTTCATTTAATAAAAATTCTATTAGAAAAAGCTCTTATTAGCATTATTATTAAATACTCTTCTGGAATAGCAGCCATTGTGCATGCTCCCTCTTGGAATACACTGAAGTAGTCCAGATGGTACAGTTAAACAGGATATGCATAATTTAAGAATGGTCATTTCCAAAAGCTGCTTTTTAATGTCCTCAGGGGGCAGCTATGCCATTGTCACAAGGATGCTCTGAATGGTAATCAGAATTGGATTTCATACGTGTTGATTTAGACATCCTACAAGAAATAAAATCACCTGAAAGAGTTACAAGCATACAGCAGCTTCAAGAATTAACTAGCAATAGGAAGCCCAATTAAATTCTAATGTTTTTTCTTAAAGGCATTCAATAAACCCAAGATTTAATATGAACATTCAAATCTTCCCTCTCCTGACAGTATTACAATTACAGTTTAAATATATTAATTTCCCTTTCCTCCATTTTTTTTTCTTACATTAATTGCCTTTTTTTTTTTATTAAAAAACAAAACAAATAAAACTTATGCCAAGTTACAGACCCTAACTTGAAAACTCCCTATTCCCTGACCAGAGACCAGGCTTCAAGTATTCAAGGAATTTTAGTTCCAGAGAAGTTCCCTGAGAAACCAGGGAGTCTACCACCCGTAATATCCTTTTAAAAACCTGGAATAAGTATCTTATAACCATATAGCAATTGACACAGAAACACATCAGCAGACATCTAAGGACAAAGATAAAGGTGAGGCGGGAGGAAAACAGAGACAAAATTAAGAGGAAGCTCAGAAGGAGACTCACATCTTGATTGGACATATCCCAGTAAGGTCTTTCTCCGTAGGACATCACTTCCCACATGACGATGCCATAGCTCCACACATCACTAGCTGATGTGAATTTACGGTAGGCAATTGCCTCTGGTGCAGTCCACCTGATGGGGATCTTGCCACCCTGTCACAAACAAAAGAAACCACAGGCTAGTGAGTCACTGACCCAGTAATGTGCGTGGCTGACACTGTTCTACACATTAAAAATACAAAATGGTTTTTTGTATACAACTCCAGAATCCTGCTTAAAAAGGCATCCACTTTCTCTCTCGCTTGCCATAAAACTGTCAGATCCAACCAGGAGGCAATGCTGCCCATCTGTTTTCTTTAGTCACAAGGAGGTGAACCAGTAAATTGTTAAATGTATTTTTATCAGCCCTCCAAGAGATCTCTGCTCAGGGCTATGCTGAAGCCTGAGAACAAGCCAGGGGTTTTACAAAGTATATATTAGAGATTTAGTTGACAAAACAAATAAGTACACGCTGTTAATTACTATTTCCTTGCTTGCCTGTCTGACCTGTTTGGCCTGTTTCAGAAAAATGGGATTATAAACATTTTGCTTTTCAAAAAGGTAAAATAAAGAGAGGATAAACTGGAAAGATTTATGAACACAGTGGTGTTTCCCATGGGCAATATCCCAACTCCTACCAGAGATGTGAGAGGGCAAGCAAGCCTCTGGGCTCTCCCAGACCCTGGGGGAGGAGTTCAACACCAGACCATGGTACAAAGCTGCTTTTGATACCTGTTGGAGAGAGCTGCCTCTTCTTACAATACTTCTTTTAAAATAAATAAAAACACTTGGGCATCTGATATGGACCACTCAGGTCCTGCACTGTTTAAAAAGGAACTCACTCCATCCTGTTTATCTGATTTTGCCTTAGCTGAGTGATCCCAGGCCAGAGATTTCTCCTTTTGTTTATGCTAATATGTGAGGTGTTTTTAATTGAGCTTTTGGTTTCCTGCAGTTCCATCTGGAGAATGACTTAAGCTGAACAAAGGTTTTCGGGTTTTTTCATTTGCTTTTATGCTTTTTTGATTAAGTTTGTTTTGGTAGTTTTTTTTCCCAACAACCTTCCAGATAGTTTTTATCCATAACTGAGTGCAGCATATGCATACTTAATGGTATATTATTCTAGTATATCTCTCAAGTGTTTAATATGGACTTGTTCCAAAGCCAAGGGAAATCAAAAGGGGTCCTTCTCCTAGCTTCTTTGGCCTTTGCATCAGGCCCTTTGTGAATCAGGTTGTAGCAATATGTGCCTTGTGAGGCTATAGGATGCTCTCACTTTAATGAGCTATACTACTAAGAGAAGCAGAACACACCATTCTCTTATAAAGGGCTGCTTTAAAAATTGCACTCTACTGCATCATCTCTGGTTATGCAAAAGCTTTATTCCTCCTTTCAGATACAGATGCATGGACATTATTTATAAATGGTTGTTGCTCTAGAAATTGTCAATAAGCTCTTTATATTTAGCTGCTTGAGCACAGTGGAATTAATTCAAAATTTCCTGATCCTTCATTACTGAGACCAAATGAAGACAATGACTGTAAAGCAAATGTCATTGATTCTCTTTAGTTTACTCTTGAGAGCAAACATAACGCTACATCTCCAATCGCTGAATTTAAAGGGAAGCTTTTCAATCATTTCTGTCTTGCCCCCATGTACTTGTCTAAATTCTAATTTCGCCGAATCTAGCTTTCGGATATCTGCTTCTGCTTCTTCCACTTGCCACTCTAATGAGTGAGAAAAAGCAAGGCTGGCCAGCATTTAATACTACATGAGTCTATCCTTCCCTGTAATGAACTGTGAATCTATTAAAGGATGAGTGTTTGGATTAAACGGCAAGATCTGAGTGCTGCAAACAAACTCTGCACTAGAGAGAACAGATGGAGAATGGCAGATATTTAAAAATGAAGAAAATAAGCAATTAAAAAAGGAAACCTTATAAACTCTGACTTTTTTTTCTGTGCGTGCATGTTGATATCAGAGGTATTGGTAAAAGACTGGTAATGACTGGGATGTTGTTTTGTGGCCAGAAGTACTTGCATTAGCCCTATTCCACATGCAGCATATTAAAATGGCCTTAGCAAAATTAGTTAACAGTGGGATGCTGAAATATAGATAAAATGGGAAAGAAAAAAAAAATGGGAATGCAGGCCTCACACTATTCCCAGTACAAATTATTTAGGTCAAATTTACGACTGGCTATGTGATGGGCAAGAGTGGATTTATCTTTTTTTTTTTTTTTTGTGGTGTCATGTCTACACTTGCTGTATCAAACCTCGTAGGACCAGCCACTTGAAAACCATTAGGCACATTTGTAGATATCTGAAGGAACAGAAGCCCAGGCTCTAATTTCCGGCATCAGATTCCTGTCATGCGTTCTACCACACCAGGAACCAGAGGAATACAGGGGTCACATCCTCAGAGAAGAAATACGTGGCCACTGCTGTAGCAATAGCACCACATCAATTTATACCAGCTATGGAGTCTGGGCCAATGTTTACTTTTAGGTTGTGCTATAAATTTTCACTTGTGACCGAGATTATTTTAAAACAAACCACTGCCACCTCCCACACAGTCAGACAAAACCAACATGCAGGCAAGACAAGCCACTGGACATTTTCTTTCCCTCCTTACCCGTGTGGTATAAGCTGCTTCCGGGTCATCTTCCAGGACCCGGGACATGCCGAAATCAGACACTTTGCAGACCAAGTTGCTGTTGACCAGGATGTTGCGAGCAGCGAGGTCCCGATGGACGTAACTCATGTCAGAGAGGTACTTCATTCCTGAGCCAATGCCACGAAGCATCCCCACCAACTGGATGACTGTAAATCTGCCATCGTTCTTCTGCACATGGGGAAAGGAAGAAAATCACAGAGCATTAAGCTAAAAGCTACATTATTGCCATTGCTGAAACTGGCAAAGAGCATAGCTCTGGATTCGCATCTTCTCTCAATAAAATGCAATGTTATTTCCTCACTCTCCTGACGAGTGTCTATAATTCACCAGTAAAGCAAAAACCCGGAGCTTCTGTCACAGCTTCCAGTGATGCAGCATCCAGTTTGCAATGACTCTGGTTTTAATGAGTCTACAGCACTGCGATGCTTTCAAAAATGGAGCAAGTCAGAAGTGGCCCCATTAAATATGCTGCTATTTTTAAAATTACATTTATACTATATTCTCCCCCTTTATATTTATTCTGGTTTTCCACAGAAGCAACAGCAGAAAACAGAATTTCCCAAGTAGAAACATAATTTTATTAAAAACTGCTGAATTTTCAGTATCTTTCTGAAAGAAAAAAAAAAAAGAAAAAAAAAAGAAGAAAAAAAAAAAAAAAAAAAAAAAAAAAAAAAGAAAACCAGGACATGTTTCCCAGTAAAAAAATCTCCTTAGCTTTTGAAGAAATCACCTACCCTGAGGAAGGCATCCAAGGAGCCATTCTCCATGTACTCAGTTATGATCATTACCGGTTTACCTAGAGTTCGCAGAAAGAAAAACACAATTCCTTGATGAACACCGATGTTAATGGGATAAAAATGGGTTGCACATGATTTTACTGCCAAGACACCTGGCTTACACAATCTAATTTAATTTGAAAAGCACCAAGCTTATGCCTCAGCTGTGGGGAGCAAGAGAAGAAATATTATAGGACAGAAACATTTAAAAGGCCATCTGGAAGGTTAACCCTTTGACTGACTCATTGACAAGGTCTTTAACTAAAGTGGCTCCTGTTCTCTAAGGAATATATGAATTGACAATTGAGAGCTAAAAACCAAAGATCTGTTCAAACCTGACAAAAATCTTTAGCATAATTAAATTGCTTGCACACTAGAAAAATGGAATTTGTGAATGCTTTGGTCTCTCTGCCTCTTTTGAAAGATCAATGCTTTAAATGAGTTAGGAGCTGTCAGGAGCTACAAGGTATTCTAAGACAACTGGATTCAAGAATGAAAAATAGAGGCTGTTCCTCTCAACTTTCTGAGTCCCGAATTTGTATTCCGTGTCTCTCGTTATTTATAAATGAGCCAAAGCCATTTGCCTCCTGAAGTCAGCCACAGGCTAAATGATTCAATGCACTGTGTCACATGTGGGGCACAGTGCTAGGCAGCAGTCAGCTCCCCATGCTGCAACAGGAGAGCCAGGCCGGGCAACCTGAGGAGAAATGTCATGTCACTGACACAGGGATGCTTTCTAGGCACTCTCCTGCCCAAAACAGCAGCAAATACATAAATAATGCTTTAAGTTTTATAAAGGTCATACAGTGCTGAAACTGAAAACACTTAGGGTACATCCAAGTGGCACTAGTTATTCCTCGGAGTTAAATCATGCTGGATATTTGGAATATAGGTACTTGTGGAAATAGGTCCAGTAACATCTCAAAAGTGAGCAATGGGGCAAGTACAGAAGTGACTTATCAAATGCGAAACAGCAGAAGCCTGGTCCCAAGATGAGCACTGCTAAGTTCACCTGAAGTCAGGGGAGTGCCTGACAATCAGTGCTGTCTGACATGGCATCCCTTCCTCCCACTTATGCTTTACCTACAGGTTCTATAGAGTTTCTTCCTAAATAAAAGATGGTGTCCCAGGGAAACTTAGCTTTTACTTCCTGGAGCAGCTCTGAATAAGGAAACATTGGGGAAAGAAGGCTTCAATGGCTGTGTCACCTAGACTGTAGATAGCTCCGCTCTGTCCTGGCATGAGAGGTATCAATTCTTCTTTGCTTCTGTCACCAGCAAGTATTTGCTCCCAAAAAAACATCTCTCAAAACTACCCTACTGTGAAATGTTGCAGCATTTAAAATTCCCCTAATAATTTCTACCTCAGTGTATCTTTCACCAAGATGCTTTTCTCTTCATTAGTCAGGGATTTCTGGTTTTGAAGTAACCTTTTTTGAATGAGAAAACAATATGCTACAAGGACTGTCTGTACTGAAAACTTTACATTTCACTTAGGCCAAGGTCTATGTGCAGTGCATCATTTATTTTACTCATCATTACTTATTTCACCTTTTCAGTCCCAACCTATCCTTTGCAGGCCTTTTACCATTTCTGCTTTTACTTCCCTTCCTGCTGATATCCAAACTCTTACTGCTGTGGTCCCGTTCGAGCTGCCAATGAAATGCCAGCCTGGCAGTGAAACCCCTTCTGATTTGCATGAACACCGCAGAGAAGCAATGGCACTGCACAAAGCAAACTGCTCCAGATGAAGGGCTCAGTGACCTTGGCTGAGTACATCCTTAAGGAAAAGGATGTGATAAAACATTCTCTCTCTAATTCACCTTTGCAAGCGTTCTTTGGTAGAAAGAGGAAGACCTCCAACCAAATCTGCATATGGCAGTGTTTCATTTATCCTTTGCAACCATGACACCAACCCTTCCACTGAACAAATACAGCTAAATGAGTTTTAATTAACCTTCCTCAATCAAAAGATACTATGTCAACGCAGAAGGGAAGAAAGGGAGACTCTTTCAGTGCATTAACATGTAATTTCATTACTCAGGCACTTCTTTAGCAGGGGAGGGGGATAGAGAGCGGAGGGAGAAGTTACCATCAGCGAGTCAATTATTAAAGTACTTGACTAGCAGCCAATAATTTATTCATGGTTTTTTGCTGCCTCTCTCAACCCCCATCCATACCACTATTTATCTCACATTTTAATTTTCAGTTTATTAAATGCATTCATTTATCACAGCATTCAGAAAACCTACGGAGAAATTGAGATAAATGTCTCCTTAAGTAGCCCTGTTTACCCGAGAGCCCGGCTCTGAGGTAACGGAGCCGGCTCGCCGCGGGAGCATCGCTCACTGTGAGCCAGGGAATGGAGCGCTCCCGGGTCAGGCCACCACCTCCTCGGTGAAAATTCCAAATCATTTTAATTCACTGACAACTGCATTATGCAAATGCACACGGTCATTTATAACTGCTAGAGCTGTAACAGCTCAGGGGGTTCCAGCCTCGGTGGGATTTCAACATAAAGATTCCTCCGTTGCCTTTCTTTTACAGGGGTGCTAAGAAAAATCACTGTCTGTAGCAAACACCGTGGCCTGATCACAACCTGCCTCTCCTTTCTTACAACAACAACACAGAGAGAGACTCTGACCTTCCACATTTAAACACAGTACTATCTTTTAAGTTTGAGGGAGGCTCTCAGTAAAGGATGGTCACAATTAGTCCAAACTGCTATATGCCTCGAAAAGCAAACTGCCACACACTGTATGAGCCATTTTCAACAACTAAGAGAATGCAGAGTAGGAGACAGCAACACAAACAAGCAAGGTTAAGATTTCCAGAAACACACAAGGCAGAGTAAATATCCAGCTCTCATTAACATTCAAGAGGGACAGGGTTTTACAGTGGTACTGATGGTTTTGACAACCCTCTCTGAGAAATACTTTGTTCTTCTAGTAATACTTTTTAACTTTTCATCCATCTCTAATTTCAATTCCTCACACTATTAATACCCTGCATTCACATTCACCATGTACACCATCAGATGAAGAAGGTAAGCTTCACAAATTCCACTCTGACAGCAGCTCACAAGATCACTGTCTGCTTTCTTTGTACCCTAAGCATGAGCCCCAATATCCAAAGGGTCTTTCAGGATTAGCAATCTGTGCCAGGCTTTGCCAACATGCTACCTAGGACAGTCAGAGTAGGGACAATAACTACACGATCACAGTGGCACCTTGTCAAGTCAGACCCAAGCACGGCTGTCTCACAGGTGTATTTTCAGTTCTAGCCCAGACAGCATCTAGCAAGAACTGTCACTCTCTTTCTAAGGCAGAGTTCATGGCACAGTGAGTGCTGACAGACTTAAAAAAACCCCAGACCAACCAACCAAAGATCGGCCAGGTAAATTCTGCAGAGTGAAATCAGCACACCTGAATATCAGAGAACACAAATAAGCAGGCTTCACACTAAAATAGCCGACTTCATTTCAAAGGCTTGCTCCTTACATCTGTGCTTTGTACCTTAAACATACGACTGTGAGGTTTGTTTTGGTATTTTTCCCCCAACCATTTTGAATTCTTAGCTCACCATCTGCTTTTGCCTATCCTGTAACAATCAGCTCAGTCGAGCAAAGATGTAAAAGATGCCTGCTTGGCATAGCAAGAAGGGGGGGAAAAAAGCCAACCCCTGCAGTATTAATTCCCCCAAAAAATCTTGTACAAGCTGCCTACAGATAGAGTATCAGTTGAAACCGTAAACCCATTTATAGCTGACAACAAGATTAATGACTTGTCCTGCACTGATTTCCTCCTATTAGCTATCAGTGGATCTGTTCCATCTGTCATTTTACGGGAAAGAGGGTAAAAAGAAAAAAAAAAAAAAGCCAGCACACACGACACAGACTTAATTTCTCAGTGACTTCCAAATTGGACTTGTCACAAAAATGACCTACTTACATTTAGTAACTACACCTTCCAAGTGGATGATATTGGGGTGGTCAAATTGTCCCATGATACTGGCCTCACTCAGGAAGTCTCTCCTTTGTTTATCAGTGTAACCAGCTTTTAGAGTCTTGATAGCAACACAGATCTCTCTTTTCCCTGGTACTTTGAGACGTCCACTGCACACTTCACCAAACTCCCCTTTAGGAAAAAGGCACAAGAAACCATAATCATGAACATGAAGTGTGCACTTGTGTTGTCAAACTTATGTCAGTGCATTCAGGGGAACTGTCACACAAAAATCACAGGACCACATTTCCTAAAAGCAAATTTAAAAGTATATTTACAGGAAAAAATTGCAAAAGTTCTGGCACTTACCCACACCAATAACTTTTTCAATCTTTATGCAGGAGGCATCGATTTCTTTGGCAAATTCCCTCACAGCTTGGTTTGGATCCTCATATGTAAAAGGATCCACATATGTTCTAACACCTGCAAGGCAGAAATGTTTTATTTGAAGTCACTGATCTACATGCTGCTGAACACAGAACATATGAGACTGAAGCCTTAATGATATACAACAGCAAAGAGAGTGTACAATAAAAATGTACTGTAAGCCAGGAATGACTGATGAAGGAAGGAAGGACTTAATGTATTTTTCCCCCCAGTGCAATATTTTAAAATGTAAACATTTAATAGTTCCCAATATTGATGTAAGGAATCGGGCTTTTGCCAATTAATGAGCTTCACAAATCACTGCCATCACTAACAGGCCAATCACCTGCCTGTGGATTTGTGAGACTAAAACACATCCCATTTTTCCTGTGGAAGCCAAGAAATCCTGAGCTCAGGTCCTGGGCTTGGTACATGGATGACTGAGATGGAAGTAACAATAGGATTGATTCAGTGCTGGGAAAAAGGCAGCCAAGTTCACATTCCCTTTTCTGCAGGATAGCCTCTGGCCCATTCGACAACTTTTTTAGCAGAGTATTGTGGGGAGAAATCCCGCCAAGAACAGGTATCTTTCGGTGCCAAGGAACACTGAAAAAATTTGATAAACCTTTCTCCTGCCTGTACCCTCAAAACTTTTTACCCAGATACTTCTATTTTCCCCCTTACTAAAGTAGTTTGGAAGCAAGATGCTCACAAGAGATGAAACAAGAAACATACTCATCTCAAGGGGAATGTGATCCCTTATTTCCCGAGCATCAGAATATGGGACATGTTTTACGATCCAAATCAAAAAAAACCCAAGCACCACAGCCTTTTACCTTGGTTCAAATGTTTCTCCTCATCTGCCTCTTGCTTAGCCTTGCTGTACTTACTGCGCCTGTCAGAACAAAGCAGAGCATTAGAGTTCAAAATAAGTATCTCACCCTGAGACAAGCTCAGTCGTCCTGACTTGCTGAGACTTGAGCTGCTGGCACCTGCCACAACCCATGACACAACACACACCAGCAGGGCTGGAGGATCCTCTCCTCACACTCCTCCAAGTGTTACTGGCATCAACAGAGCATCAAGGGAAGCACAGACCTAACTGCATCTCCACATTTAAAGAAATAAAAGAATGTTTGCATTTCGGCTGCTTTTTCTTCAAATGTACATTTTCAGCTGAGGGGCCAAATTTGCCTTTTGGCCCAGCCACATCAGGATTTAAATGCTGAAACAGAGGTGTTTGATTGATTTTAAAAGGTAATTAGGCAAATGCCGGTATCAATATACTTATTTAACTGCAAACTTAAAACTGGAAACAAATCTCCACATAGAAACTGGAATCTCAGCAAAAAAAATCCCCACCAACTCTGACCATCAACAATGCAGATCCCAAGGATTTTTTTTTTACTCTTTTAATCACTGTATAATTAAAAGGGCTGAAGAGCTCCTGATGGCAGAGCTCCTCTACCAACCCTCTGAGTCGGAGACAATAATGTAGTATAGTATGTTAATTCTATGGATTACTACTTCTACACTTACACCCATGATATTATATCTAGTTATGCATTTAATCAGCTCAGCTTTAAACTTCAATGAATAAGTAGCATTAAGAAAAGTTAATACAAGAGGTTGGTCCATTAGGGAGGATACTGAGGAGTCAGCTCAGCCATATGTGCAGGGATTTGAAGTTCCCCTGCATCTAACGGTATGTAGATGTCAAGATCTGATTTGGGCTTTTACCCATCCATCACTGAATGTCCAGAACAAAGCATAACAACAGACACTGCTGTAGAGAAGGGCTTACTCTCAGTTTGCCTGTTCCTATGGAAATCCAAGTCTTCCAGTGTGTCAGACCCAGGTCAGCTAACTGGCAAGAGTCTGGGGTGGAGAGAAGAGGGAAGGCAGAAGCAAAAACCAAGCCTGGAGAACAGAAGGCAACACTGGTACTGCCTGCAATGTGCAGCTGCAGGAGATGACTAGGCCTGCCAGGGCTACAGAGATGAGACAGAGTTAAAAGGCTGAAAATGGTGAATAAGGAAAGGAGGAAAGTGGGAGCAGGTGAGACAAAGACCTATGGGGAGATGTGAGTTTAAAGGGGTCAAAAAACTTGAAGATAACAGGAAGAAAACACATGACTGAGAGCCTTGCTTGCAGCTAATCCTCATGAGTCTCACCGTACCCGTCCCATCAGCAAAACCCTTCTGCCCCTTAGCAAAAAGTATCCCAATTCCGTCTCTGTGCCTGCCCTGTGGGGAATGGCAGCTTCCCATCGCTGTCAGCTGGGAGGCCACCTCCCAGCCTTTGGCTTTGCAGACAGTGTTGGGTGTTAAACACACTATGCCAATAATAAAAAAATATAAATTAACCATGAAACAGAAGAAAAAAAAAAGTCCTATTTGACATGTGAAGACTAGCTGACCTTTGAACAAGGCCTCACAGCTCCCAGCACTGACGAGGCTTGTGTTCAGACAAAGAAAGCAGGTACACATCCAACCATAAGCCTTTGGGAGCTTCTTTTCTCGATAAAAATCATTGAAACACAAATGGCTCCAAATCAGAAGAAGAGCATTATTAAAAACTACACTGGATCCAAACAACATTTAAATCATTTAATTTGCCCCAGAACCGGTGTAACAAAGCTGAGTTAAATAATGGAAAGATGTTCTGCTCCCAGCTACTGAAGTAAGACAGAAGAGGTGGCACAAACCTCATCCAGTGCCACATGGATCAGGTCAGTTAAGAGGACTGCAGAGACGGTATTATACAACTTTTCTCAGAGGAAAGAAAGAAAAGGGGGGAAAAAAGAATTCTGCTTTTTAATCAGGATCTTTCAAATTCATTTTATTAATGTTCAGGCACAGATGGGAAATACGAAATGCAAACAGGCTTTGCATGAAAGCATTTTAAGTATGAAAAAAATTCTCTTTATCTTATTTTTAAAAAGTACAAGCACCCTAACAACAGATTAAAAAATAACCTTCCCCCACTAAAACCCAAAGACACGCAAAAAGCGAAGGGAAACAAAGGGATTACTGTTCAAGCAATATAATTGTAGCTTATTAAGTTTAAATAATACCCTCCAAACTAACTACCTACTTCCACTTCTCCCTGTGTCACCTGTTGACCTCTCCTGCCTGGCTTTGGGCAGGACACTGCTGTGTGCCATTGTCTCCGAGAGCAGCCCAGGAGTCCTGCACCACGGGGCACAGGGGCTGGGGCTGCCTCTGGGGCAGCTCACCTGAGTGGCAGAAGGGAGCCTTTGTCACAGATTTGAAGCCCGTAATTACAGGGATTTTGGCGGTGGTGATTAAATAGCCGGCATTCAGGAAAAGAACACAGAAGCTTTCAGAAACTGCAGGGGTCAGAGGCACAGGCAGAGCTACAGGTGGGGGCTGGTGATGAAGAGGAGGTAACAACGCAGAGCATTAGCAGGCACTGAGGTGAAACAGCAGGGCCTGGCGCCACGCTGCTGCTCCCACCTCCTCCTCCACACACAAAAGAGGGGCTGGGGGTGCTCAGGCACCAGGCTGGCAGAGCACCTGCTCCAACACCACCAGCAAAAGGTGGGCAAATGTGTTCACCTGTTGGTGGAGCAGAGATAAATAAATTTATCAGCTGGAAGAATTTCTGACAGAAACTTTCAAATGACCAGAGGACCATCCTACTCCACTCAAGTCCTTTTGTAAAGCGCCTCTGTTTTACACTTTCTCTCATGCTGTACAACTCTGAGATACCGTAATTTCCCTCAGCATTCCTGCAGAGCAGGGTTTAGAAACACCCACACCACCTCCTGCCCCCTGCTCGGTGGCTGTGCCCATCTAAACCTCGGTAACTTCAAACGAACATGAGCCAGATCAGTTCTCAAATTAACACAAACGCTGTGGTCGCAGGACATAACCAAACAGCTTGAGCTGCCTGAAGGCAAAGTCCTTTAACAAATTCTGCTGAAAAGATGAATTTTGGGATTTGAAAAATGTCCTGAAAAAATGTGATGCCAAATTACTAGTAATAGCCCAGTGTTCAAAAGAGAGCACCTACAGCATATGCCCACATTTGGCTCGTGGATGCACAGAGGCCATGTCTGCAGGCCAAAGCATGGGTTTGATTGTACAAATATGACTTTTAGGTCATGGCTAGATTACAAAACCTCCTCATGGGGACTCCATGAACAGAAAATCTTGTTCTCATCTGAAGTAATTTGGGAACAAAGTATAATGATTTTGCTATTAACTTCTGCCGGTGCAGGAACATCAGGAAATATCCCCAAAGCCCACACCTCTAAATGACATTGGTATAGTGGTTAAAATCATTAGAGTAACAGTGAATATTAAAGCAGATTCTGTTTATTGAGAGCTACTTCCAGCGACTGGAGAGCTGTGTATTCAGGAGGGCTATTAATTAGCAAGGCACCACGCATTAGTATGCACAGAGCAGTTTCGCTGTCCTGGTATTTCATTCATCTTGCCATGTCTTTCCCCTTCCACGGCCTCTCTGAGAGGAGCCACGAGACATCTCAGAGCCCGTGGCCACCAGGGTACTTTTATCTCCATTCCCACCAGCGCCTGGACCAGCCTTTTGTCCCTACTGCCCAGGTGCTCTTTGTGGTGCCTTTGTGTGGGCTGCACACGCGTGGGCAGAGATAACTGTGCAGACATTCTGAGCGGTGAGGGGACCTGTCTGAGATCAGCGGCTCTGTCAGTACCTGGCTCCAGGCAGCCTTTCCTCTGACAGCTTTATGGCCGATACTAACGAGAATCAATATGAGGGCAAGGGGTTGACAGTTCATTTTCTAAAGAGTGATCCATTGAGGGCCAATCACCAAGCAGTGTTTATCAGCCTTGGGGAGAGACATTTTTTTTATAGGGGGAGGAGAGGGAGGAATCATCTCAAAGTAGCTCGACAGGCTCAATTCTCCAAGGTGGCGACTCATAATTAGAAATCCAATGTATCCTGCTATCAATCCTGCCGTAAATAATAAAATGATCAATAAAAGCAGAGAGGAGATTAAGTCATCAAGCTCAGTGATGCTATTTTCTGTTGCAACAGCTTTTAATAAACCTGTCTCTCTGCATCACATTTTCATATGTTCTGCTCTTCTTTCTTCTTGCCAGCATGGAGGCTTTGAGTTGAACACCCACAGAAAGCTACCACAGTGCATGTCTACTTTCCAGATACTACAATCATAGTCACTTAACTGCTCTCTAGGACGATTTAAAAAGAGCAAATCAAGAGGAATCTGTGCACATTTACAGCTGATGTCATTAAACTGACCAACAGAGACTGACAAAATGCGCATCCCTCAGATCCTGGGCTTCAGATGCAGTAATGATACAACTAGTTTTATCTCAAAATTACACTGAAGCAAGATCCTGCTGATCTTCTTAAATGAGACTGAACACAAAGATGAAGACAAGAAACACTCACACTGAGTTTCTGCTACACTGTCCTCCCACTCACAGGATTGTTCCTGACGCCTGGGTTGAATTTAGGAGAATGAACGAGTACTTGGTAGAAGATTATAGTGCTGCTTTGATGAAATAACCATCGATCCAGTCTGCTGTGTTACTGCATATGATGCTGAATGACTGTGCCTTAAATTTTTACAGTCATATCCACTCACACAGGAAGGACTTCATGAAAAGACTAATGCAGACTATGCAGACTCATACAGACTAGCACAAAATCACAAGCATAGCAGTCTGATGGCTTAGTTCACAACAGTGCCGTTCTTTATTCCCTATCAGGAGTCAGTCCAAGAAAACCTACTGTACCCATACCCATTAAACTTAACTTCAAATTACACTAACCACAAATCTCTAGCTGGCTTGCTTCTCAATGCCAGTTATTGGAATCAGCTTTGCATTTGAAGGGCAAATAGAGCTGGAACTATTGCCATTACATCACATGCTGCTTGGTACTAATGTTGAGAAGATCAAAGCTACACGGGAGAAGGCTTGTAATGCAAATGTACTGTTTATGATGCTAATCAAAGAATTTAGCTTTGTTTGGAGGAGACAAAAAGCTCGCTGATGAAAGAAAAAGAGGGAAAGAGAAGCTTAAGTTCTTACCTCCTGCTGATGACAAAGGCTGCAATGAGAATGACCACAAGAACAACGCTGCCAGCCACTGAAACAAGAAGCACTGTGGGATTGGTACCATCGCCAATGATGGGGGAAGGAACTGAAAACAGAAGAGGGAGCATTAGTGTCAGACACTCTCAAAAAATCAACCTAGGTAGCACTCAGTGAGCTTTCTGGCTTATGAAGGCAGTTTAGAGTAGCACTCAAATCTACTTTCAGGCCTTTATTATATAGTAATTTGACACAATTTTCCAACAGGGTGCTAATGAGCTGAAGACATGATGTTTGAT
The DNA here is from genome assembly GCA_013399855.1 of Oxyruncus cristatus. Classification (NCBI taxonomy): domain Eukaryota; kingdom Metazoa; phylum Chordata; class Aves; order Passeriformes; family Cotingidae; genus Oxyruncus; species Oxyruncus cristatus. The sequence continues at coordinate 335,622 of VXAY01003150.1, read as the reverse complement.
AATGATTTGGGGAATTTAAGTTCACTGGGAACAAGCACTCCCTCTCCTCTCCTTCAGTGCTGCTCAGAGGGTATAATGGCTAACTTTTTTTGCCTTTCTAATTGCTTTCCACACTTCTTTCCTCCTCCTTTTTCTCTCAGTGGGGCCAGATGATCACTCCCCAGGCTGACACAAAGAGAGTAAGTTATTTTTAAGTGTCTACCCTCTTCCTGCTGGATTGATTACTTTCAGTTGTTAACATCCTGAAGGATGTTGCCACTAACTGGCATGACCTTAACTTGATTTAAGCAGACCTGTATGTCCAAAATAAAATAGGCTTGGTCACACTGCCTTCCTGCCACAGAAAAGCAAACATTCTGGGGACTAAATTTGCACGTTTCCTTGAGCAAAGTGAAAAGCTCTGCTGACAATGTAATTCAAACATTCTTGTCTTTATATGACCGTCCAAGGAAAAGAACAAATACATGAGCTGATGTAGAACACCTAAATAATCTATGTCAATAGCTTGCAAAGGGGAGTAACAGGGTTCTGTTCTCCTTCATATAAGATATTCCAGAAACGTGCAAAAATCTACATTTACAGAAACAAAAATCTCTCAAGCAACAATGGCTTCCAAGTGTTCACAGGGTGTGTGTTTCCTCGAGCCACACCGAAGTATTGTCATTGCTAGAATCTAGAACACAGCATATCCAGATAGATGTCTCGGGTCAGATTCATGGCATCGCAAACAGCCACGTGGCCACGGAAGAACGTTTTCTCAGAACAGACACACTACAGCCCAACCATCCAACAGGAAACTCCCAACGCACAGCTCAGTTACATCTGCACTCTTTGCTCCAGGGAAAGCAGAGGAATTCAGTGGGCCTGTCGTTACCTGTGTTGGTTGTGAACTCAAAGGGTCCACTGAAGTCTCCGTACCCGGCCGCTGTCCTGGCCCGCACGTGGAACACGTATGAAGTGAGGGGGTTCAGGCCCTTGATGTCCGTGTTCCTGGAGGCCGTCTTCACAATGCGGTAGCTGCGCTCGTTTTGGTCCTGCCAAGGAGAGAACACAGTGCTGACCCCGTGAAAAACGCCTTGCTGCGCCATGAACCGCGGAACCCCACTTCCTTGCCAAAGCTGTCATGATGAAAAAATACGAGTTAACAATGACGGAATTCTCAAAATATGTCCTGAGGGCTCCTGCTGTTGGCCTTGCTCAATACCCCCAGCACGGCGTGCTGCGTGGAGCTCTGAGCAAGCCAAAAAAGGATGATGAGGCGGTAGGTATGATGCTCATATATCGCTGATTATTTAAGAAATCACACAATGAAAATCTCTGGAAAAAAGCCAAGCGTTCAAATAGGATCCTCTCGACGAACAAGCACATTTTACTCACACATGCTGGCACTTTCTTTTTTCTTCCTACCAGCCAAAAGCCACATAAAAAAAATGATAAAAATATTTTAAGGAAGAAAATACTTAGAAAATGTCTTCCAGAAAGTCCAGTCTTAAAAATTATTCTATTTTTGCCTGGAAAATCCATCACAAAATGTAATAATCTAGCTTGCCTGCAAATCAGATGCCTTTTTCTGTATGTGTTAGGAAAGCAAGTGATTATCCTTATGAAAAAAATTTTGAAGCATGCATGTACATATGAGAGACAGCACACACAAGCAAGAGCAGGTAATTGTTCATTTTTGCAGAGAACCTTCAAAGAAAATAGCTCTTTTCATAATTCCGCACTCGAGAAGTTATTTGGAGGAACAACATCTCCTTCTAACTTGAAAAGTATGAAGAATGTAATTTTCTTTCCTTATTCTCTATTAAAAGCCAGCCAGTCCACACTATCACTCTAAGCAGAAGCTATCGGCAAACAGATCTTATTATTATGACTCTGTTATATACTTCATTATTATACTTCTGTCTATGAAGTAAAGCTAATGTCTCACTTCTGCCCGACATTATTGATTCTCATTATAAATATGATTGCTACAAAAGCTCAGTTCCTAGGTAGGAAAAAAATAACTAAATAAATTCAAACCATACAGCTGGAACAGCCTATGAGCTTTATTCTTTCAAGCAACCATTCAAGTGCATGAAATCCTTAATTGGATTTTATTAAACTGAGTCTATTTGGTTTCAAATGACAGAATCCTATCTGGCAATGAAACGCAATGGAATGAAGTAAAAAGCTCTACCCAAACCCGAAGGAAATTCCTTGCTTGTCCATTTTTGAACAGTACCTTTTCATAGTATTTGACTTCGTACTCCAGGATGACTCCATTTGGCCTGTCAGGTTCCAGCCAAGCCAAGGCGACACTGTGCCTTGTTATCTCTTTAGCCTGGATCAATGCAATTGGGGATGGAGCTGCCAGAAGGAAAAAAAGAAAAAAAATATAAGCAATAATTTAGTTTTAGGAACATGTATTTTTAATGGTAACTTTCACAACATGAGCACTTTCAGAAAATGTGTTTTTGTTGTGGGGCACAGGGAGGAGACATTAGAAGCTTTACATATTTTTCCTGTTTTCTCTAACAAAATTACATTTGATCCTCTCTAGTAAAGATTGGTTTTGGATTCTGGACAATACTAGATAGGTGGGTTTTCAAGTAACAACCCAGTTGTCTAAACACTGCGATGTTCATGATCCCCAAGTACAAACCTCCATAAGAGACAAAGGTTCTAAAAGAATCTGCCTTATTTTTGACGTTTGTCAGGCACAGTGCATAGACTTGTACTTTGTTTTGGTCTACAGTGATTCTCTTCTTCCACCTCCTAAAATTAACTGCTGTTATTTCATTAGCTATTTACTTTACCGGAACTATGAAATTCCTGAGGTTCCAATCTGATTTTCTCTAAAGCTGAGAAAATACTGCCACTGAATTAAGTAAGACCAGAATAAAGCTGAATACATATGAATTTGGACCCTCCCATTAAAACCAGGAAACTTGTATTTCAAGAGTCTGAGCCAATTTGTGCCTCCTAACTTGCCTTGCTTACGTCACAGTCTGTGAGCAGTCCCTGGAGAACGGGAAGCTCAGCACCCAAGGGCCAGACTCTGGCTTTGATAGCTCCTTCCCAGCCAAAAGATACCAGAGATTGGGCCACTGTGTACCAAACTGGCAGCATCTGACCCTGTCCCATGTGGTGCTGTATTGATGCGATGAATAGAAAAAGCAGGATTGCACTGCCAAAGGTAAGGGCTCCAGGATTTTTGGAAAAACTCTACCTAGCAACACGCTAAACTCCAGGATCTTTAAACTAGTATCTGTGTCAGTAATAAGGGCTGCAATGAAGGAGATAATGGAAAACATCTCTCTGTGCACCCTGCACTGTCTATAGAGCCCCTGCTAATGCTGAAGTTCAGGTTTCTGACTGGCTGGAGGACAATGCCTTCTCCTTTGCCTGTGATAGCAGCAGATTCATGGCTGCACTGGGGAACGGGTTTTCTGAAGATTTATGAACCCGGCTGCCCCTTTCTTGCTGTTGTGTTGCTGTGTGGTCACGTCTCCAGCCAGCTGTTATCAAGCTCTTTTGATGCTGACAATAGCTGGTATAAATGGCGGAGTCTCCAGGGATAAAAAGGGACATTCATGAAATTTTTAATCTTATCTAACAAAGCTGTCCTGTATAACCAGAGATTAGAGGTCTTCCTAAATTGAATATATTTCTTCTTTTGTCCCCTGATGCTGTAGCTGCTCTTTTTTTCCCCCTTTCCCTTTCTTTTTGTTTCTTTTTCTACCCTGAACTTTGGGATGACAATCCATGAAAATGTGAGAGTGTAAAAGTATCCTTGAAACGGGTATCCTTGAAAACTACCAAGAAAGACAAATAAATAAAACAGTCACTATAAATGAAAGGAAAATTGAATGTTGAAAGCCTCAAGCCTACTTGACCATATCAGACAGTTCTGATGGAAGTAAAAATAACCAGTAGTCACTGCACAGTCACAAAAGGGTGTCTCCTCTTGATGTGAAACCATCAGGGAGCTGCTTCCCGATTTACTATTTGACAGCTTGGCATCTCTGTTAGAAATGCCTCCAGAACCTTTATCTCTTTTTCCTTGTCTGTCTCTCACAAGCAAAGGCAAATACTGAATGACAGAGGAGACTATAAACACAGCCAACAGGGAGGATCCAGGTGTGCTCCATCAAATTAGGTATGTGGCATGACTGAGAACCTGCTTAATAACCTCACAGTTCCTCAACAGAGAATCAGACTTTTTTTTCTTCCCCTCTGCAATAAGAATACTGCTCAGCTAATAAATTAGAAATCAGATTTGTTACCCTAAAACACACACGTGCCCACCATTCCTGATAAACCAAGCGGAGAGAAATCTGCTTAGTTAATCGGTGCCTCATGCAGGGCAGACAGGCAATTCTGTTTACCAAGAATCTGTCACTTACACTGGTCTGACCTCAAGAATTGTAGAGAGAAAGTTCACTTTCTTTCCTTTATCTTCTTTTCTGCAGGCATCTATATTGGAATTTAGTGAGTCCTTCAATACTGAGCTGGTAAGTGCTGTATGAAAACACATTTCTGCCCTATTGTAAAATGGCTATTTGCAGCAGAGGAATTTATATTAACTAATCCTGCTTGTGAGAGATGCTTGTTAGCTTTATATAGCTTAACAAGTGCTTTCTCATGTCTCTTACAAATAGACAGCTGATCTTAGGCGCTGCACCATACTGGAATAAGCAACACACTCCTGACCTCCAGGACACAAAGAAGTCTTTTACATCAATTCCATTGTTATTCCTTACAATTTTAATAATGGCACTATTTTTTCCTTCCTGTCCTTTATGTGCAAATTCATCCTCCTCAACTTTTAGTCTCTTCTTTTGTCCTGGATTCTGCAGATGAGCAATTGGTTTCTGAGTTTGTTTTGACTGTACATCCTGTCTCTCCATATGCTATACAGAAATCCTAGGAATGCCGAAGTCCAACTACAAGATGAAGTACCAGAATTGCAAGATGCTGTCCAGGAGCTGTCTGACATCTCTGCAGCACAGACCTACAATGGTCTATGCAATAGGATGGTGACCTGCAGGAACTGGGCCCGGTACCCACAGGCTTAACCTACAGTTATCCCACTGCATGGATAAAATCCTAAGATACCAATTCCCTTTTATTTCTGCAAATAGCCCTACAAATCAGGTTAATTTATTTCCTTGTTTTTCAGGATCCTGGGCAGTTGAAAGAGCGGAATTCTGGAAGAACAGCAGGTTTGGGTCTCCTTGCACATGTATTATCAAAGGGCACAAGAGTCTGGCCAGTAGAGTCCAGAACAAACACAGTATCACCACTGCCAGCTCATCGTGGCACTCCAGGCAGCAGACACAGCATTCTGGGTGAGCTTCTGGAAAGTATCTACATTCTTTGCTCTTCTCCCTTTTGCCTTCAAATTGCCTCTGATGTGAAGATAAATATGTAAGGTTGTAAAATGATGCTTTAATCATGAGCAGAATAAAAGACAGAATCTTCCCTTATATGTGCATGGACATTATAAAGGGTTCATTAGATACACACACTCCTACATAAAACACATTGAGGACAGCTTGACCAAAAAGAATAATGTACACAATTAAGACAGTCACAATAAGACCCCATAATACCTATGTAAGGGAGTTGGATAGCACTTTTTCTTTCACTTTTTGCACTTTCATCCACTCTACTCCCTGATATTTGGAAAGGAACACTAAGCAATAACTTTTTTCTCAATCACCACTGCTTACAACAGCAACCTTTCTGCCACACGTGCACAAACTGCACATACCAAGCACCAATTCTACCAGAACAGCCCATTTAACACAATGACAAGGTATTTTGATGCCTAAGAAGGGGTCCCCCCTTGAACAAAAGCACCAAGTGTAACCTTCCCGAGTTCAAAGCTCAGCAGTTCCTCTCCCTTAAGAACCCCACTCCCTACTGATGTGAATGTTGCAATTTTCTTTCATCTACTTCCTCAATAACCTGCCATTAAACACCTACTAGTAGTTTTATTACCTCGGTTCTGAGCTTGCGGCCTACAGAGAGAGAAAGAGCACAGATGTACTACAAAAACTTCACCCAAATGCCATAAAGCCATATCCCAAGGCTAGTGAGTGCTGAATTGTAACAGTTTCGAGGTACTTTAAAGGATGGCAGAGGGAGAGTGTCAGTTTTTCATTACTGGTTCAAAACGGGGTGGGGGGGAAGGGAGAGGAAAAAAACAGGAAATAAATAGATGCAATAAAGTCTCTGGCATGTAGGCATCCGTGAGTGAAAACAGCCCTTTATAAAACTACAACACATGAGTACTCAGATATCAAAGATACACAATGCCCAGTGTTTTATTGAAGATGCCTTCTTACCCACAGCAGGGTTTACTTTCCACTCCCCATGATTTGAATTTAAATGGATCATGTTTACTCAAGGGGTCTTTCACTGACTGAAAAATATACCCACAGTTTGTACATTATCTCAGCTAAATTCAAATAACATATTTAAATTTAATTACTTGAAGCTTAGGGGTTTTCATGCTTTTCTTTATTCCCTCAATTGCACACAACACTTATTTGTTCTTATCAATGGCTATGCACTTTGTCAAGCATCAAAATTAAATGCTTGAAAGCACTAATGATGTTACTGTGATTAAGGGTTTTTACCTTCCAGGGTAGATACTAAAAGCCTGCTCCATTATTAATTACTTTAAAAAAAAAAAAAAGAAAAAGAGAAAACAAGATTTCTGAGAACCTAACACTGAAGAAAAGTCCTCTTAGAAATCAAAACAAGACAATAAAAAATCTTCCATTAAAAGATTTTCTCTTGATTAGGACACAACATATATAAGGGAAACCTGGCACATTGCAGGTTTTCTATTTGAATATTTACCTTGTAACATTGTGGGAGTTTACATGTGATTTCTGTGAATTATATTAGCAAATGATCTCACAGCAGGAAAAGCATATGCAACACAGAGAATCAAATATGGTTTCAATCACTTCTAAAGGCAACATTCTTTAGGCCAGATTCTGATAATTTTATTCATGTAAGACAGCAACTTAATCTACGAGCTGTCGCACCGAGCTGAAATGAAGGGAAGTGAGAAGTATGCAGCCCTGTTCAGTTACATGTAGCAGAATAAATTAAAAAGAAGGCAGCTCCCTTTCACAGAATCACAGAATTGTTAAGGTTGGAAGGGACCTCTGAGGATCCTCTAGTCCAACCCCCCTGCCAAGGCAGGGTCACCTGGAGCAGGTGACACAGGAACACATCCAGTGGGTTTGGAATGTCTCTGGAGAGGGAGACTCCACGACCTCCCTGGACAGCCTGTTCCAGTGCTCTGTTACCCTCCATGTAAAGAAGTTCTTCCTCATGTTGAGGTGAAACTTCTTGTGTTTTAGTTTATGGCCACTGTTCCTCATCCTTTTGCTGGGAACACTGAAAAGAGCCTGGCACCACCCTCTTGACACCCCTGTGAGATATTTCCATGTATTGATAAGATCCCCTCTCAATCTTCTCTTCTCTAGACTAAACAGGCCCAGTTCCCACAGCCTGTCCTCATAAGAGAGATGCTCCAGACCCCTCATCACCTTTGTGGCCTTCACTGGACCATCTCCAGTGGTTCCCTGTCTCTCCTGTACTGAGGAGCCCAGAACTGGCCACAGCACTCCAGATGTGGCCCCATTACGGCTGAGCTGAGAGGCAGGATCTCCTCCCTTGACCTGCTGGTCACATCTTCCTGATCCACCCCAGGATACAACTGGCTCTCCCATCAGCAAGAGCACACTGCCAGCTAATAGTCAACTCGTCATCCACCAAGACTCCCAGGTCCTTCTCTGCAGAGAAGAATTTCCTCAAGTTCTGTTTCCAGTTGTCCCTTGGGCCTTTTATCCACTCCTGTCTCCTCTCCAGGCAGAAGTGCTCCAGTTTCTGAGAACACGACCCCTCTGCTCCGAGTATTCCTGGCAAATGGCTTTGCAAACAAAGGAGAACGCACTTCAGCAAGACCACATTTCCAAACATATGCAAAGCATATGCATAAGCCATGCATGTACATCAGGATAAGCAAATGAAAGCCTTCTGCACATGTGAACCGATGTGCACACACATATTAGACGTCTGCACGTCTGAAGAGCAGAGCCAGAGCTTGGCATTCCTGCTGCTCACTGCCAGTATGACAGCTACGCCTTTCTCTGACGGACCTGCCAGAGTCTGCGGGCTGGATGTGCACTTTAAAAATTAACCACATGCATATTTAGGGTTTTCTTCATTATTCCCTCTGTATAAGTGGAGCAAACATTCGTACTAGTGATGATTGGGCCAGGTTAGGACTTGGACAAGGATCTAGAGGCCTGATTACTCAACCGAGCCACTGGAAGCCTCCCAAGACATTCCCGAGTCCTCTGTCTTCCCACCGTCTGCCTCTCCCTCCCCCAGGAATGACGACTGGCAAGGAACACCTCCCAGCTTAGAAACTGAGACACGCCAAGATTCAGGCCAGCATTTTCAAGCTTTAGCATTTTAAAGCAAAGACTTTAAATCTACGCCACTGGAGTAAAGCGCCCAAGGTTATCCACCCACACGTGAAAATCCTGCTGAGAAGCAGCCTGACAGCTGAGCTTGGCCTCTTTCTCTCAATCCCTTCAACCAGCCACAAGGCTGCTGAACTAAACTTTCCCTCCTTGTTACTAGAAATTACACTGCTCAAGAAAAGCACCAGCTTGGCCACAGGATACTCTCACAGGACACATTCATCCAAAATGACAGGCACAAGGGATCTTCCCTTTCTTTCCAGGTTCTGCAACCCAGTCACAGACAAAGACCTCTGAGAAAAACAAGTGAAAAGCTCTCAAAACTAGGGACCAGCTCACATCAGTTATGTTTGTAACGATGTGTTCATAAAGAAAGGGGCTAGAAAATGAGATTTTGAAGACTGTTAACACAGTATTATTATGTTTAAAATGTTTCCTCTGTTTTAAAGTTTTCATTTCTTGCCTCTCCCAAAAGAACCTGTGCTGCAAATCTTGCCAAACCACAAAAGCTGGCTCTGACTTGCATCAAGTTAAAAGCTTGAAGGAAACCCCAGGCTCTTAGTAGCAACAAATAGTAGTAGTTGAGGATTATTAAAGTGATGTATTTTTACCACCCCAATCCAACTTCATTTCTTGGTGACATGCAGTGGCTGCTGAGAATCTACAAAGAGCCTGTGTATTTTCTGGGCTGCACATCCAGTTCTGTGTCAGTTTTAGCACAGACTCCTTCAGCATACCAGAGCTGCTCTATTTGAGATCAAAACTATTAGAGGAACTGAGATGTGACCACAGTTCCCTGTGGTTTACATCAGAAAAGAAGGGATGGCGAATAAGATTTTGCATGCCCAGGAGATGGCTTGTTCTGGCTATTAAAGAGGGCCAGCTCTTGACAGCAATACATTATTTTCAGGTACTGGCCCTCCAATTTTGAAGACCAAAAGTTGATGTCAGCTCACGCAGCGCAGGTCTGGAATAACTCCAAAGATCTAAATCTGCAACCTACAATCCAAAAGATTGCCTTAAACCAAAAGATTATAGAATCTACATAGCATTTAGCAAGAGATCTGTATTACAACTCAAGCATGGGGTCTGTTTAGTCTGAAAACTGCTTGTTTTCTTTCTGCCGGCTTGCTAAGAAATCCTGTTGGCATGTTCTGACAAGGATAACTTAATAGTTGCCAACAGAAACATGGCAGAATACCGTGTATTTCCTGTATGTATGAATGCCAGTTTAAAACAAACAGGAAAACAAGCCTTTCAGTTGGAAGGCAATTTATAAGAATCCGTCTGAACATTACAACCACTTAAAAAATGCAGCACCGAAACATTTCTAAATGCTTAAACTAGAATGATTAATGCAGAAGGGTGAATATACTTAGTGCTGTGAGTTGCTCTAGAAACTCTAGAGCTATAAGTAATTTGTTGAGATGGGGAATTAGTCAGCAGCTGTCTGACCTGAGCAGGTTTGGAGCCACTGGTCACAAAGCAGGTCATGTTGCAGTTACTCCTCGCTCTAGTTGAGGTTGGAATCTGACCCAATATAAACAACAATAAATTTTGTAGCCTAAAGAAGCCAACACTGATGCTCCACTGCATTATACTGGATTGAGAGAAGCAGAAAAAAATGGGCCAGGCAGTCCAGACAAAGAGAAACTGCCACGAGCTGGAGCAGTCACGCTTAGAGAGGCAGGATCCCAGGACACAAATTTGGGTAGAACACTCGTGGGAAGCACGTGCTGTGATCATTCCCTTACTTCCCAGATGCTGGTCCAGCAAGAACAGACCGCCAGAAACCACCGATGCTGTGACACAATGTACAGCACTGTGGGGAGCTGAAACGAGGAATTAGAGACCATAGCCCCTAGTTATTAAAGCAGATAATAACGTTGGAAACGGGGCATTCCTCAACAGCTCGAAATAACTAGTCTGGAGCAATATGACCCACTTAGCACCATCCCCTCAAGGCAACTCTACCTCACCCACACACCCTGCTGTTCCTCCCAGGAAGTCAGAGGTAGCCACCAGAGCTAATTTCTCCCCAGAAATAGCCTGTCCTTCACCCTTGCATTGTTGCACAGGAGGAGGATCCACGGAGCCACCTTTTCTAAACAAACTCTACTACCCCTCCAGCCCCTTCCACCAGGAAATCAAAGCTACCCATAAAGACACATCTGATGCCCACAAATGAGACCCCTGACCCATTCTCTAAGCCCTTCCTCAAGTGAAACAATCATCCAGCTACACCTCCTTCCATTTTGCCATCCTTCTGCCCACAGTCAGAGCAGTTAAGACATGTCTGCAAACACATTATGAGTCAACAGACAAGAGGGGTAGAGCTGTTTTTAAACTGTACAGGACCAACAAAGTAACTTGCTGTATCTGCTCCCTGGTCCTTTCTTATACTTACCACCAAGTCACCTGAGCGTGTGGTTACTCCAACAGTTATGGGATAAAGCTTAACTCATTATGGGGCAAATGTATAATCTGGCCTCCAATGCTGTTCTCCTTGGTTCTTGCACAGCTACTTTTTATTTACTTGAAATGTGTCTAGATGATATATATATATGTGCTACATAACATCTTTGTCACTTGCTTTCAGCATTAAAAACATTAGGTTTTATAAAAAGAGCTGCTTTAAAAGCCTTTTTGAAATCCAGACAAATAAAAGCCTCTGCCCTATTTGCCACTTAGATGCTTTAGAAGTACTGAAGTATCTTCTAAAAAAAAAAAATAAATAAAAAGTATGAGTCATTTTACTAAAGCAGCATTTGTTATTTTAATAAATAGATTTGGCTACATTGTCTCATCCTGGCTTCTGAAGTGCTTCTGTAATAGCAGAGAGTTCGACTTTGCCATTTGGGTTTCTCAGATCAATCACCTGCAGTCAGAAATGGCAAGAATCTTGGGAGAACAAAAGGTAATGAAATTATAAACATTTTACTTCAGTTGTGATCCACAGCTCCAACAGCAACTGAAGGCTGGGTCTCAAACACGCCCTCCTGAACCTGAGGCACCCAACAGAATCAAACCCCCAGGACTCACTTGGCAATAAAAATCACAATTCCCATCTTACCACTTGAGAGCATAAATTGTTTCAAAGTCACCAAAGTTAAAGAACTTCAGCTGTATTTACTTTAAGCTCCATCACACAGAAGAGGCTGGTGCAGAAGGTTTGCATTTACGTATTTACATTTCAGCTGAACGACCTATAAATTTTAATTATAGTTGAAATTCAGAGCATTCAGCTGGAACTCCAGTAAAGTACCTTCTGTACAAAGGTTAGATGGATTTGACATGATACCATCTCTGCCTCTAGGCTGTTGAGAAACTCTTGAGATCGAATCAAGGTTCGGGTTTTCTGGGCTCACATCAGGAGCACTTTGTGAAGAACACTGGTCTGACAGCACCTGGAGATCCTCATTCTTCCAGGATGCTGCCAGACACCTGCCATATTCCCCATCAAAGTTCCTCTTCTCCAGGGGGAAAAAATACTCCATGCTTTTGGAAAGTTCCACAGCCAATCAGACTGCAGCACACCTAACTCTCACACATGGAGCTCTCCTACCACGTCCTTTCACTGGAACTGAATTAAACCCCCTTTCCTTCACCCACAACGGGCAGATTTCTTCAGGAAATTAAAAATCCTTAATAGACCCGATGAGAGAGAGAAAGCTCTGCACAAAGTGTTGCTGCAAAAAGCAACATTACCTGATGTTTGCTGCTCATTTAAAAAAAAAAAAAAAAAAGTGACGAGGTACAAACTGGGGAAGAGACTTGAGCTTCCTGAAACACATAAACCTTAAAATTAAAATCTTACTTCATGATGTCAGTAACCAATTACATCATAGGTGGCACATAATTAAACTTATAAAAGAGTTTCATTATTTTGGTTTTATGCTGCATACTGAAAACCAGCGCATTATTCATTTTAAAATTGTGTCAATTAGAAAAACCCCAAATGGAATCAGCAATTAAATATTAAAGGTGGTTGCCTCAGTGGAAAACAGTCAGAAGGATAATTGGTAAAATTTCCTGTGCAATACAAGTGCCATTACAAAATTCGAATCCTAAAAATAAATAAACAAATAAATAAATATTTTAAAAATCAACCTTCTGAGGTTATGAGGACTTGGAGCTGTACAAAGAAACCAGCCATGTTTATGTCCTGCAGGAGTACTGAGTCTGGGTAAGCAAAAGCCCATGAAAACAATAACCCCAAATTAGCTTGGCAATCGCACAGACTGGTCTGTACTCCAAGTTTCGACCTTCATTTCTAGCCCCAGATTCAGGCACATTGGATGGCACTGAGAGCCCATATCAGCTCCTGAGGAGACGACCTCTGCAGCAGGTCTCTCCTCCCCACCGAGGCCAGGACTGCTAAGGGTACTGGCAGGGTGGAACTGGAGCCTGCATAGGATGGGGACGGCAAGGAAAATCATTATCTTCCTTCAAAACCTGCAATTCAAAAACCATTTATGCTTCCAACAGCACACAGAGCATTTTTCAGCATTATGCCTCTCCTCTCTGTAAGGTTTAGTTTTGGTTTCAGTGCAGTTTTGTCATCAAGGTCCAAAAATTTTATTATCTTCTCATTTGATCCAAACGAAGTTGGCACTTTCCATTTAAGGATTGCTCAGACTAAAAATAAGCCATGGAACTCCTGTGTTACAGAGCCCTTCTAACCTGTGATATTCGCAGCTTGTCAGTGTAACAAACACAAACAGAAATATTCTCTGATTAAACCAAAATGCCACATGGTCAGGCAGTGCTGGGAAGTCTCCCTTTGAACCCCGTCCATCCTCTTCAGGTCAGTTTTTCCCAGTGCTTCCCTAACTGCAGTTCTAATCCTCGGCACAAACAGTAGTGAGAGCAGGTGGCTGAGAGGCTCTTGGAAAGGCGCTGCTGGGTCTGCACAGTGTGTCTGAGGTACTGTGGAGAGCCCACAAATCTCTGCAGCTCCTCCAGGACTCCCCTTGGCCACCCTGTCCCACAGTGCCCAGGGAGCTTGAAAAACATGGGATTTAACACTCAGCCACTTACATATTCCAGTCAGTTCCTGTCTTATTTATGTGCATGCACAGTATCCTGATAAACACTAAGGGAGGCTGCAGCTATTCCATCTGCATTCCCTTTTATGCTGGAAAGATAAATTGGGGCTGATTCAGAGGACAGATTTAAAGAACGCAGTATGTTACCGAGACAAGCGCAATCTTCCCAGGGAGCCGCTGTAGTGGGTTGTCTCGAGATCATGCCTTTATTTGTTTGCTAAAATAAATGGACACCACACAAAACCCAATTCATATATGAGACACCTCTGCCAGCCCACTACACCTTCCTGCTTTGCTTATCGAAAACTGTCTTGTTCCATTATGTCTTGATGGGACCACTTAATGGCACATAGAATATTAAAAATAATAAAAAGCTAATTAAAAATTTCAGTGCTTTCCTTTTAGCCTTTGGTAATCTAAGAAACTGAAAGACATTTATACTCAAAGGACGTTACAGTTTAAGGGGTTTTCTGTCTGTAATAATCCATGGATACTTTCAATGGATTTTAATACAGACAAACCCAAAGATATTTTATGGAGCAGTAGAAGAATTTAATAAAAAAATCAGAATCAGTCAACTGTCTTTTTAAGACTAAGTGATAGAATTCGATAGCAGGTATAAATGTCCTAATAAATTCTGCAGGAACAGTTCAGAATGCTGAGACAGAAGTTATCATTTCCTTTTAAGTTAAGAGTAGGACTTTTCCTTAAGGGATGGTTTGAAATACAACCGACCAAAGAAGCAAAATACAAATACTTGAGCTTCCTATATCTCTCTTCACTGTATTTAAAAACATAAATGCAAACCCATGATCAACTTTCGTTATTACCCGTTTACAAACCACAATTTTCGGAGACTCTGAATCTATTCTGGGAGCGCACTCAGAGTTCCGGGGCTCTGGTTCTTGAATTTAGTAATGAAGGCAGATTACCTTAATCTAAGGAGACGCCATGAAATCCTTCAAGTAGATGCAGAGAGAGGCTACGCATTTGCCTGCTTTGTTTGGGAGGGGAAGCCCACTGGAGCCCTGCCATGATAATAAAGCGCTCCCTGCACACCAGTTCACACGTGGGGCTAAATCTGAAGTGACATTTCTCAATGAAAAGAAGCACTATTCACTCGTGTGCTCAGCATTTTGATGTCCACCAAAATGTGGCAAACATGATTATAGAGATCCAGCAGGCATGCCACAGCTCTATTTAGTCCTCACGGTTTAACACAATGCTATGCAACACATAAATAAAATATAACTGGCTGCCTTGGGATGGCATTCTGGGAGTATGATTTCATGCATATGGATGGACTTGACACACATTTTGCAAGGACAGAATATCTGAACCAAAGGGGGCTGGCTTTGCTCACCCTTTAGGGTCAGTTGAGCATCCTGCCCTCCAAACCATGAGGCAGTGCAGAAACCCTGGGCTTCAGGGACTAGCGATGTTTATTTGTGCTACTCTGCATGGCATTTTAATTAGCAACTGTGCGGATTTAAAAACTTTGAATGGACACACAGGGGCAGTTGTGCAGCCTAGCTTTTGTGTTTCCACTCTCTCAAAAAAATCCTGTTTGAGGACATCAGCGGGGGGTTAATGGAAGCTTTGATAAAGTTCTCCGAAGCCTTTTATTGTTGCTGAACTACAGACCAGACTCTGCTGTCTCTCTGGCTGCTTTCCAATTAATGTAGTCAGCTGCAAAAACTGAGAGAATTTAGAAGCCCATCTGAACACTTGGTAGCCACAAACATTCTTGGGCAAAATCTTCCACACAAAAATATTTCTGCGCCAATTGTTTAAGGGAAGCACTCAGATCAGTTATCAAGCTCCATGAATGGGAAATGTCAGTGTGCTGCCAGAGAAAAGGAACATGCAGTTAAATAGTCCAGAGCAAATAAAAGCTGCAGGACCACATCTTCGTCCCTGTCAGTTTGGTAACTATTCATCTGTACCAACATCACTGAGACCAGAATTTGACAACTCCTTGAAGTAAATTTATATCATTTAAATATGATCAATTCTACCCAGTCCTGAAATTAAATGTCTTTTTCCCCCAGGAGGATGTGTAACTAACCTCCATTTTCCATACCAAACCACGAGATCTTCTAAAAAATGTGACCAAACTTTTATTTAAATGCTGCAATTACGTCTTGGCTCTATCTGACATGCAACTTGTCTAAGCTGTTTGTTGAACCCTGAAGCTGGTTATTTACCAAGGAGCTTTAGAAAGCACTTTTTTTTTTTTTTCTTCCGACCAAGACTTGTATCCCCCACCTTGAATACAAATTCATGGAAATGGGTGGTGCAGACAGCTTTGCCAGAAAGCAGGCAGTTGTTATTTTAATTATTATTTCTTTGTGGAAAGCTGCAGTTACCTTAAAACAATAATTTAATCCTTCTCAACAATAGTTTTCCCGGTTTTGTTTTTAAGCACACGGGAGCACGTATGCTTATAACTACACAGTTATTACAGACCATCAGTCAAAGCCTCTGCAAGAACACAGAGTTGTTAAGAAGAAACTCCCACTTGCATCTGCCAGCTTGGAGAAGCTCCTTACTCAGACACACATAACCTACACACATAATTAAGCATGCAGCAGAGGAAACCTGGAGTGGTCAACACATGACATCTTCGAGGCTCAGAGAAATCTCATGCTCAAGGCTGAAATTTGCCCACTCAAAAGTATTCCTCACTGTTCACTTCCACGCTATTCCCAGATTTCTAGCACTAGGATCACTTATCTTCTTTCTGGATCTCCCACTGCACTAATATTTGAAAGATCCGTGGTTTCCCAAAATATATCATTTGGTTTGCTTCAGAAGCTCTTGCTTTACTCCTGTTGATGCAAATCTTCAGACAGCAAAGGCTGAACTCCCTCCAAAAACCAATGCAAGGGAAGCAAAGGCAGGTTGCTGTCCTGCACTGTCCTGCACAGCCTGGCAGGTCACCTCACTGATTATGGCAGACGAAACCCTACAATAGCTGACAAGTTGCCCCAGCCCTCCAGCTTGAAAATGTGTGTACAAGGGGGGATCACTGCTCACGTCTAGCAGACAAACCTGAAGCCTTAGAAACACCACTGGTTTAGATTCAAAATGAGAAAATTGCATACAAGTAGCTGGGAATTCTGCAAGATGCTGCAACAAATCACTCGCAGTGTTACGCCCACAGATCACCCTTTTTCAAGTCCCTGCTTACTAGTTTTGAATTCACGCTTGACACAGCTCCATTTGAGGAATAAGGAGACTGCTGATCCATCACCTTAAGGCAAAAGAAGAAGGCCCCTTTGCAACTCTCTTTTTCCATTACCCTGACATTCTGCAGAAAAAAGAATGCAGCAGCTCGTAGTATCACACACACTTCCCATGCTCTGGACAGCTGGCACATATCCAACATGTTTGCCAAGAGATTATTTTAAATCAGGCTTGTGGGGACGGGGTGGCCAGGGTGCTGTGACTATTTACACACACCCAGCTACGTGCATGAGTTCCCTCACGGGTCTGTGCGCCTGTAAAAGGACTATTTGTATCCTTTGGCTGCAGGGAACAAGTAACTGGAAAGGGTGGGACTCTGCTGGTAGCAAGTACTTTGAAAAAATAAAAACCTGAATTGACTCCTGGATGCCTGGGAAGGCTCCAACCAGGTCCAGCTGTGCCCAGCATGTGGAGTGCCACTCGCTCCTCTGCTTGGACAGAGACATGAACTCACTCACCTGCTCGGCTCCCAAGCTGGGCCATCCAGCCTGCTGCAAACCTACACACTTTTCAAAGGGGCCAAACACTCCCTACTAACAGCCTGTCCCAGCACTTAAATCCTTCCCCCCACGAAGCCCTAAACTTCAAAAGCACTACCCTGTCCCCACATCACCCAAGGGAGCCAGGAGGGAGCTGGACTGGAAAGCCCACCAGCCGTGGAAGGGGAGCTGACTTGCACAAGCCTCCCAACAGCCTCACCAGGCACTAGGGAAGGGTGATGTCAGAACAGAAAATGACTTATTTTGCCAGCTTACGGTATTTTATAGGGTCTGTGAAACTGTGACACAAGTGTATGATGAATTCTGTCTTCACATTCACAGAGCTCCTTCCCTGGCTATTTGAAGATGAAGTCTTCACTGGAGTTATACAGCCCTTCAAAATTATGTTTCAACACAACAATAAACATCTCTTCACCAGGACTGCATTAAAAAAAAGGCACATTTTTTGCAAGAGCTGAGCATAAAACTAGCAGTCTGAATGACTACAGACCTTGATGTTTTTAAAATCAAAATTAACTTCTTTCACCACCTCCCTATCGGTAAGATTCTTATTATGCACATAAATATCACCACAGAAAAATCAAAAACTGTTATGTGTTCACTCTCAGCAAACAGAAATGATTTGCTATTATTTATACTGAAACCAGGACTATACTCAAAGAACATGAGGGAGTTTAGAGAATCAGATGGATTGTTCGATCTTCATAGTAACTATTAATTTTATTTTACTGTATAGTTTAAGTGTGTTCAAGCAGTCACCTAGAGAAAGCTCTGTGACTGAAATCTACTTAACAATGTCTTTTGATGTTTCACTACAGAGCAATTCTGTACAGATAAGTTATAAATATCCAGGAAAAAAGTACATTAAAATACTGAAGTCTTTAGATTTTCTGTCTTGGCATGGTGTTGCTTTTGATCTGACCGAGCAACTATTATTTTGTCGATATGAGGAGTGCACACTGACCAAGGGCAATGTATGTCCATGAATTTTTACTGACTGCAAATGTAGCTCAGCACAGGCTAAACCACTCTGGCAGAATGTAAGACCTTATATGCATTTTCTGTGCTGTTCTGTACAACACGTGAGGAATGCTAATCAGCATTTGAAAGGAAAAGTGGGCTTTCAAAGAAGACCCACCAAAATGCAAAATGGGAATATATATTCCCCTAGCAAAAAGTCCAGTAGAACTTATGAGTCATTTAGAAGCAAATAACTCCCACTTCTCCTCCCCCACCCCCCCAATTGCTAACTTCAAACACATTCATCCTCAAAGGATCAGGATCTTCCAAGGTTTTTTTTTTTTTTCTTCCTTTTAGTAACAGAATCAAAAACAAAAACAACAAACAAACCTAAAGGCTAAATAAAACTGAGTATCAGTCGACATTTCCCATCCCTGCAGTGAATGTCAGTATTTTGGGTTCACTACAACTGCAGCCTGTCCCAGAAGAATACTCAATTCACACGTATCTCCTTGGCGGTGCTTAAGTCCTGGTGGCACCGTGACCCATTTTAGTTCCTGCCTGGAAATGGATCCTGAACCACCGCAGGGCTCTGAGTGACGCTGAGGGACCAGGGGAGCATACAGAGGAGGGGGAAGGACTGCAGCACCGCCAGCCACACTGCTCTGCCTCTGAGATGAAGCGGCCCTGAGACAGGTGAACAGACAACTAGACAGGCAAGGTGTGGGGGAGCACAGAGACAAAGGGGCTGGAGAGAGAAGCAACAACAGAAAGATGGGAAAATGGGACAGAGAGCCTGAGATATTCATAAGAAAGATCAGTTCCTGATCCTGAGCACAGGCAGTTTGAAAACATCCAGTATGATGCAACGGAAGAAAGAGTAAGTTTATTTATTTATACTGTATTTTCATCCTAATTGGCATATCCTGCATCCTGCTAGCTGGTCGGTCCACTTAAGGAAACACTGAGCCCAAGGTAACCTAACAAGGTAACAAAATCATCAGGGAGTCTGTTCATTCAGAAATATCAGCTGCTTTAAACTCCAACAAGCAAAGGAGCAAGAAGTACACCCATCCTTCATAAAATGCAAACAAAACGAAGGGAGAAAAGCAAGCAGCATAATGAGTTTGGATTTTAAATCTCATTCAAACTTGTGTAGGCTCTGCCCCCGTGCTGCTGCCCTGCCTTATCAATACCTTCAGCATCCCTGCAAAAACCTTGTCCTGGCGGCACTGCCCCCTCGGACACACACACACACAGACTGAGCAATGAACCTGGCTCTCAGGCTGGAGACCTAAACAGCTCAGCTGTAATCTTTAATAACAATANCTTCCCAGTTCCTGTGCAATGGCTAAAGCCAAAGCGGTCTTTAAAAAAAAAAAAAAGAAAAGAAAACAAAAAAAAACCCCACAAAAGCTTTCTGCATGCTGTGAACAAGATCTCTTTATTGAGAGCTTTACTTTTAATTTTGAACAGCTTCACAGCATTATCCTTAGCAGGAAAAAAAGAGCCTGGAGATTTTTGAGCTATTCTGTCAACTGCATGGTAAGAGTTCCTCATTGAAATTAGCTTCTCCTAGCAGCATCACAGGAGAATTGCTGGTCTGCATCTCCGCCACAAGTCATTTCACATTTTTTAAAGATGGACAAAGTGGTTATTTCATTTCATCAAAAACTGAAAGCCACAAAAACCACCGCTACTGATGAAGACCCAGAATATCAGCACTTCCAGTACTCAGTGTGCTAAGGGTGCTGGCTCCAAGCTTCAGTAGCTCCATGTTCCATCCTTGCTTTTTTAATTTGTTTCTAATCTTATATGGGAAAAGAGTAACGGTTCCCATCTCAAAAACATAAAAAAAAAATTATACTAAACATGCAGAACAGAGAGCTGAATTCACAATTCAAAAACCTTAAAATGTCACAACATTGAAGTATTTCACTAGGAGATAGAAATTTGTACTTCGTTCAAAGCCTGAAATTTAGCCTTTTCTTTTTTTTTTCTTTTTTTTTTTAAAGAAAGCTCTAAAAACCAGGACCTTTTAAAAGGAAGCAGGAAAAATACTTTTCCAAATGCTTTTTGATCCTACTTTGAATGGCAAATCTTATTTTCATTTAAACAGTTTTCTACAGTATCGGAAACTGAAGAGTTTCTAAACAAAGAGGGGAAAGTAAACTGCCTCATTTCATTATCTCTAGAAGTAAAATGGCAAAAGCAAACAAAAAACCACCTGTGCCTTTCGACTGCACCTTTTATGTCACCGCAATACATTGCGTTGATTTTGTGCTGAATATACCAGTAACTGATTTCTCATTGTTCTCTGCCTGTCTCCAAGTGCACACCTTCCACACCAACACATGCAAACACACACATACCCGGATTCCTGATTCTGACATCAAAAACCGCTTCTAAAATTTCTGCATATTTTCTTCAGATTATATGGCTGCATATTTGGAAGGTCAATTTGTTAAGAGGAAGAATTCCCTGGTGTTCTGCATTCCTACTGAATTTAACTCAAAGATGCACCTCTCACAAGAAATTCTAGCAAATGCACCAGAATAAAACACTGCTCATACGTAAAGAACTCCAAAAAACACATGGACAGTATTTTTTCCCTATCAAATATTGGAAAGTACAAGCAGAGAGAGCAAAACCAAAGTAATTTACAAATTTTCAGGGGTGGGTGGTTTCATTTTTATTAGCAAAACAGGGAAGAAGTGTTGTTAAGGGAGGAGTTTGCCTCTAATCTGAATTTAGAAATTGCCTGAAAGAAACCAAGGCATTACATTAGTGTAAGAAAGGTGCAAGATCAAAACCAAGCCTGTGGCAGTGCTCTATCATGACGTGATTTCTTTATAATGAAATATAGTGAAAGAAAATTAGTGGCACAAGGATTTTAATGCACCCCAGACACACATTTACAATGATTAAACAGATCAGTACTTGTAAAACCCAAAGGTCTAACTCTACAAACCTTTACTCAAGCAAGCAGCTTCACCAAAATCAATGGGCTTATTTGCATCTGTAAGGATTATTTATCTCAGCTGAGATCTGTAGGTTTAGGCCACACATTTCTAATTTAGATCTTCTATGCAGAAGAAACCACAAAGTTGTATGAAGAACGGGAGAACACTGGCACCTTGGCATTAATTTCCATTTATACCACTACAATTTTTGCCGGCCCTCTGACGCATTTGATAGACTGGGCATGTTTCGAAACTGGAAACGTTGGCAAAAATACAAATTTCCCAATGTGAAGAATGTTACTCATGGATAATAAACACAATCAATTCTTATTTGCATATTCAATCAGATTTTGGTTTGCATATAAAAGGATGAGATGGTAGAATTTTCACACGGTAGATAGATCCTGCTCACTTATTCATGCATATATGCATCCACTAATCCTTACACATGCCAAAATCAGTCAGAAATACTCTCTTTGCTAGGCATTCATAGCACAAAAACACTGTCCCTGCCGCTGTTCTCAACCTCCTCTTTTCATATAGCATATGACAGCACTCTTCCACGGCTTTCTCCCAAGACTCCCTAATAGCCCCTGTTCTCTATTAGTCTTCTTTTCACTAGGCAAAGTGATAGTTTGAATTTTTGAATCATAATTTAAAAGGGATGCTGTCAACTGTACGTGAAGAACAAAAAACGCTGGACCAGGTTTTCAAAGGAGCTTCAGCTTGGACTTGACAATTTTGCTTGTAACTGTCACTGCCAAACTCAGTGTATCTCTCACCAGTAATACGGACGCGTTCCGGAGTGCAGCTAAAAAAATCTGCAGACTTAGACTATGCATACCTATTTCTCACACACATCTACTAGGAAAGAAAATTAAAAATATTTATGCAGTCCAGTACTGTCAAAATACGCGACATTAATATTGTCCCATACACCACAAGTCTAACAATAAATTACAACCCTGTAAGCTACGCTCCAAGGTGCTGAATGCCAGCAACATCTGTGGGACCTGAAGGCAATCAGCGCTGTGAGCCATCAGATAACAGGTTTGACGGTCTTCTAGCCAGTCTGACAGTCTGGATCTCTAATCTGCATACAGAAGACTGTCATATTCAAACATATAAAATTTTGTGCATTACATTAAAAATTCAACTGGAACCCTGTGTGAGAAACCCTGGCTTGCTGCAAACTAAGAAATGTTTTCACGTAATTAAAGAAAAAAGATCAAACAAATTAGCATCAAAACTAAATGGCAATCTGCTGCAGCAGCCTTTGCCCTTACTAGGTCAAGCAAAAGGGACCAAAAAATCAGAACTGCTTAGGGTATCTGAAATAATCTGGTACACACAGAAATAGTATTTCACTCTCCCAGATGAATGAAGCGCAAAAATCAGACAGCATGAAGATAAAAGCTCTTATAGGATTTCTACAGCAATGCCAGTTCTGATCAATCGAAACATTGTCAGCAGCAGGTTAAGGAGGTATTTACTTAACAACGGGACAGAATCTAATTGACTTTGCAGAAGAGGAGAGTGAGCAGGCAGGCAAGCGAGCCCCACTCATTCCACTCTTTAAAAAATCTTACACAGCCCTTTTTGAAAGGGGGTAGAAGCACAATCTTGTGTTCCCAGAGTGTGTATTTTGCCCTCTGTAAACATCAAGGACACGTTTGTGTCCCTGTGCCGGGTCTCCCCTACAAAGGGGCCACGTTGCTGGAGGACCAGGCGAGGGGACAGGGCAGCCGTGCTGTTGTGCTTCTGCAGATGCCTCCCAGTGCCCTCCCCGAGTGCTGCAGCACAGCCTTCTCCCAGATACAGCACCCAAACTGTCCTCTCTCTTTCTAGCTCTGAAGAATTTAAACTATCCATATAAATAACCAGA
The DNA here is from genome assembly GCA_013399855.1 of Oxyruncus cristatus. Classification (NCBI taxonomy): domain Eukaryota; kingdom Metazoa; phylum Chordata; class Aves; order Passeriformes; family Cotingidae; genus Oxyruncus; species Oxyruncus cristatus. Next base: position 312,519 of record VXAY01003150.1, on the reverse strand, counting down.
AAATAAGGGTTTGACCCAGTTACACATCTTAGAGCTCCTCGCATTCATTTGCTAATGCTAAACGTAATGGAAATCACAGCTTTCCCACCAAACAGGCAGCAGAGAGGGGAAGAGAATTACTGTTTATGTTCCTACCTGCTTGGTTAGTTGTCACAGTGACGGACACAGCTTGGTCCTGGCTGGGGTTTTGCTTGGACACTCCATTCACCGCCCAGACTTCAAAGGTGTAGTTAGTGTGTGCCAGGAGGTCGGTGATGGAGACTTTGGTGGTTTTCAGGCCGTTCTGCTGGGGGCTGAAGTGCACTCCGCTGCCACAGGACCGGCAGCGGCCGAGGTCGCCGGCGCCGCACCTCTTGCACACCACGTTGTAGGAGATGTCCTCCCGGCCACCTTTGTTCTGGGGGGGGCTCCACTCCAAGTTCACCGATGTCTCATTGACATTGGAAATCAGGTTCTGGGGAGCAGAGGGAGGGCCTAAAAAGACAAAGTCCACATGTTTTTAGGAACTGGAGGAAGTAGTAGCATCGGATTTAGGGTCCTGGACCTGTGCAACTCCCATTTAAGTCAAGGACAGCAGAGACCAAACAGAATTTTATTTCTCTATGTTCTTATTAAGATGAAAAATTAATTGGCAAGTCAAAGTCTGATCTCTTCATCTGATGAATTAACATCATTTTCCAGCTCTAAATGAGCCTGAAGGCCCAGTATTGCAATTAAACAAGAGGGCTTTCTTACTTTCACTATTTATACATGTTATGAAAACTGTTAAATTCACAGATTTTACACTCATTTTTCCATGATCATCTGAGCAAAGGATTAAATGCATAAACTCCTGCTTCACTTGAGATTTTCAAGGTCCTCCAATACCTACAGGCAGACTGCCACTGAAATTGTTATAGAAATATCTCATGGTATTTTTTTCTGAAAAATAGAAGTGCAATACTTTCCAGACAAGTTGATGTCAAATCACATTCGGTGAACACTGAAGCCCATCAAGCAGGGACCCGGACATGATATATTGGGATGTAGGATGGAGATCTGAGTAGAAAGCCGGACACAAAACCAAGGCTTTGAAGGATGAGGAATAAAGGTTGCGATAGGGGAATGCTGGAGAACGTGAAAGAATTGGGGAGGGAAAAACGGTGAGCAGCTGAACGAAGAGCTGATAAAAGAAACCTGGTCAGAAACAACAGATCAGACAGAAAATGGAATAAGGCTGGAAATAAGAAAAATTGGAAATAAGGCTGAACCTGAGACACAAGGTCAGCTTTTCCACCGCCAGGGACAGGAGACTTTAAATGAAAACACTGCCAAAGAGTTCCCAGCTGTTTCCTGCACAGGGATTTGAGGACAGAGCCAAAGGCAGGCTGGGGAGGACCTCCCTGGGCAGGAGGGGGCCGATCTGGGTGCAGGGCAGAGCCTGCTGGCAGCAGCTCCTCCCACACAAGCCCCCCTTTTGGGACTTGATGACCGGGTGGCAGAGCCCTGCCTCGCTCTGGACCAACGCACAGGCACAAATCCTATTTAAATGCTTAAATCCCCACAGGCCTCAAACCCGTAGGCAAATTGAAAATGCAGAGGAGCTAATCCTATGACTCTTAATCTAATTTCAATACAGTTGAGACACACTTTATGTACCCTTAAATTTAACATGGATGATTCAGAGCAAACCCATGAAAGAGATGGGTATTCTATACACCCCAAAAAGTTTCCCTGGCCACTGAAAGGCAGCCTGCTCTGGGACAGAGCATAAAGGCACTTTGACTATTTTGAAACAGGTAAGCACTGGATCAAAATGAAACAGAACGACAACAAAGCTTGCAAAATATAATGATCCAAACAGGAATACAGTAAAAATAGCTGTCCTTAGTAACTACTCCTAGTCAGAGATTTACATACAAATATTATTGGCAGAAAAATACTGGAAATAATTTTGGAGAAAGTTACAAATTCCATTTTTACTCAAGACAGAAGAGAGTTCATGAAAGCCTCTTAAATTTTGTCAAAATACATTTGATGGTTGGAATTCAAAAAAAATTCAACCAGATCTCCTGACAGAAAAGGGAAAAAGAAAGTTCTGGCAAATTTCAGGCCAGTTTTTGCATTCCTGTTATTTGTCAAATGTTATGAAACAAGGGGGGGCTGTTGGAGAAATCAGTCAGCACCAGTAGTTTCATTAAGTGTATAAATACATCAATCATAACCTCTAATATGCCAAAGGGACAAAAACAGCCACGAGGGTAAGATGGGAACTGAATATGTTCCCGTGAAATTCTGCTGAAATTACAAAGTGACTTATCAAATCTAGCAGCAAAGAGGTTAAGCTGTTAAGAGGTGACTATGGGGAAGATTAATTCTGGCTCCCTCAATTCATCAGGTGCATCTCAAAGGAAGCCTGAGCACGATGTGTAGGACAAGATTTGGAGGGCTGCATCACCTCTCTGGGTCAGTGCTCGAAGCTGCCAGGATGTTCCACATGTTCAACAGGAGACAGGACTTTTATTCCGGGACAGGTAGGTAGACTAAGAAAAGAGCCTTAAATTACACAGAGGTCAAAAGTATCTAGTTATCTTCAGTACCTAAATGAAAGGTCTCTGTTGCAGGGATAGCTGAGAAAGGATTGTTTCTCTGGGCTCACTTCAGAAATACAAAATTAATATATTAATTTTGAAAAGAGGGAAATCCTCCCTTCCTGCCAAACCTTTGAAAAAAACTCTGAGTTAATCAGGGTTGACAGGTAGAATTACTGCAAGAAGAGAGAGCCAGGGCCAGCCCCTGCCACGGGGAGCCCTCCTGCTTGCTGCACCGCCGGGCTGCCATTCATGACTTTTATTTATACACTGGCAGCATTTAGGACTCCTAAGGACAAAACCCTTCTACTGAAAGATCAGTTACTGAACACAGTAAGAGACATTTCCTGATCCAAAAATGCTTAGAAACTAGATGAGAAAGGAAAGGAAAGGGAAAGAAAGGTTTTAATCGCTGTTCATCATGTGGAAATGGAGGCAGAAAGAGATGTGGTGAGACAAGGGCACACAAGACGTGCCTTACACATCTGGGCATTGGTCACAATTGTCCCAGGTGTCAGCCCAGTGCCTCTGTCCCACAACCAGCTCTCCTTCCCCCAAAAGCTGGCTTTGCTAACTCCCCTGGGCAGGAGAAAGTGGTCTCTGCTTTGCCTGCCAATACACGAGTCTTCTTTTCAAAAATACACTCAGAGTGCAATGAGGTGGAAGACACTTCTGAAATTGTGAACTCGAGCAGCAGCACAGGAACTGCTGAGCAGGAACTGATCCAAACTCCATCTACCCCAGACCTCCCCCAAACTGCCTCACACCTGGGCTCTCTTCAAGGCGGGCAGGTGCACAAGGTGACAATGTCTGTCCTTTCACACTCTCAAGGAAACAGGAGAACCAACAAAAGCCTCAGGAGGGAACCAGCAGCCTCAGCAGCCTGCAAGCCCAAGGCCACACCGTGTAGCCCTGGTCCACCCTGGCCAAAGCAGCTGGCAGAGCCAGTGGAAGCTGAGGCTGTCTGTCCTCCCAGAGCCTGGCCAGGACCTGGCAGCAGGAAGCACTGAATGGAAACTGCTCCTGTGAGAAACAGCAAGAGCCTTATAGCAAGAAAAAAGCAAAAGGCGTTTTCTTTCAGAGAATTCACTTGCTGCAATCACACACACGAGCGCATGGCCTCGCAGCACAGCCAGGTGCCACGGATAAGGTGGTGCCAGTGCAAACACCTCCCTCCCCGAGCAGCACCCTGCTCTGCCAGTGCCAAGAATATCCCTATCTCAGCAGGGCATTCCTGCAGCAAAGACCTCCACAGGAGGAGGGTTCATACTGCCACAGCTGTGGTCTGAATGATGTGCCTCTTAGCTCAGATACAGCAGCCAGTTTGGGGTTAAACTCAGAGTTGCTCTGATGTCCATTAAGATATTTTCCAAGGCTCTAGGTCCAGTTTCACATGGGAAAATGTGCCAGAATGAATCAAGCTCCTCAGAAGCAAAAAGTCAGTAATTAGTATGTGGGACAGGGCATTGCAGTGTCTAAACAGAGATGCGACGAAGCGGAAAACCAGGGAAGCAGATGCTTGCAGGTCACAGAGATGAGTGCACCACCTCCAGCATGAAAAGGAAGATGCGGGGGAGTCTCCAAATGGTGGGCTGACATTACAGTGAGGGAAAAAGCAATTTCTTTTCTTTCTGGAGCATAGTCATCAATGGAGCTGTTGGCACTGGGAGTGGGGAATGGCTTCAGATTGATGGGTCTGGTTTCAGATGTTGAAACACAGGGCGTATCTGCTCCTTCAATGGTGATCAGGATTTGCTTTGTTTCTGACAAACAGAGCCTCTGCTGCTAGATGAGATGAAAACCCTTTCAGAGCCACGGCAGGCTGCAAGTGCCAGCACAGTTCCAGGATGAACCCAGCTAGCAGGATCCCACAGGAACTGTGTCCCGCTGGCCCAACCACCACCCTCACACAAACCCTGTGTCCTCTGGCAATAAAATAAAGCTACAGGGCAGATGAAAGAGGAGACAGGGACCTGTGCCTCTGAATTGCCACCACTGTCTGTGACTCTGACACAAGTCCCATGATTTGCAGCACTTTGCTTAAAACTCCTGCTGATGGAAGCATGCTATTGCACGGGCCATTCGACACGCTGAAAGGAGCTAATACTGCCACACTGCCCAGGACAGCTTAAAAATGTAGCAGTTCCTACAGGGGAAAAAAAAAAAATTAAAATCTAGACATTTAAATTTTGAAAACCAACTAACTTTAAAAGCTCATTTTATGATTTTAGGGGGACAGGTGCTGTCATTTTTCCTGCCCGGGTCAACAGAATCTGAGGGATGGGTCTGCAGAACCGCTCACTATTCTCACACTGGGGACTGCAAAGAGGACATGTTTTGATTACGGGGCCTGAAAGTTGGATCCTTCTCCCAGTCCATTTACCAGCACCATGAGCAGACATGAGGGTCTCCTCTGTGGGAACACAGGGAGCGGAAGTTTTTAATTTTATTCCTTCCTGGGGCTCCATAAATCTTGCTTCACAATAAACCCATCAAAATCAACTGAGCCATGAAGCAAATGGAAAGGCCTTGGGTGGAGCAATTCATTGTGTGTGTCAGGGCTGAGGGAAAAACACTGAAGAGTCTGTTTAGCAACAAATAATCTTCGTCAAGCTAATGTTGTTCCTCACCCCTCCTATTAGATTTACTTAAATGTATTGGGCAATGCAGATTGTTTGGATTTCTCTTGGTGCAATAAGCTATAGCCATCATATCCATTTGTCTTTCACCCACAGGTAGACCTGTCTGTCTTAAGGACAACGTTCTATCTTATGTCAAACCAACATTTGGGGAAACAAGTGCTTTTTAGGGGTTAATAGCATGAGCATTACTTGTACTAAAAGGACTGATGTATTTTAGCACTCTTTCTACAACCTCAGGCAGCATTTTAGTTTTTCACCCATCAGCATTTCTTTCCCTCCCTTCTTACAAAACACTCAAGTCCCTCTCCAGTCAGAAGCCTCCCACATGCCCCTGTATGACTGATAAGGGCCTGGTGAAAACCACGACAAGGGCACTTATCAACACCTGACCGTCTCCCTCCTTCCTTCCAGACCACAGGAGATCTCCCTGTGCTCCATTACCTGTGTGCCAGCTCTCTGTGGATTATAGGTCTCTGTGGGTACAGTTAAGGAGCCTCTGTGATGCAAACACAGGGATCAAGCCCGGTCCAAGCATTGGAGGGACTCACACAGTCACTTCTGCAGTGAAGACCCAGTACTGAACTTGCTCTCCAGGACTGAACTAGCACCTGTGGGGTGCAGATAGCAGGGGGCCACAGCTGCAAAGTGAACCAGGCTGCAGACTAACACTGGGGTAATGACACCTCAGTAAACCGTTTACTTGCAAGGAGAACAGTATTTTTCGTTTAAATCAGCTGTCCTAAACACTGAGGGACCATCAGATCTTATTGGGTCAAACATCAGCAGGTTGTTTTGCCTGTTGTTTGGACTACCCTGCTAAGAATATTATCCCAAAACCTCTTTCTGTCCCCAAAGGACCAGTACAAGTATAGGAGGTTCAGCATAATGAATCTGGCAAAATCATTCCAGCAAGGAGAAAGAAAGTCTACCCTTAAATGCACTGACTGATTTCAAAGGCAAATAGCACAAAGACGATTAGCTGCAAGGGAGTGAATATTCCTGCTGCCCTCAGGGATCGGTGTGCCCAGCCCTTCAGACATGCCAAAGCGAAAGCAGACCCAAAAGCACAGACCCCAGGACGCTTGGCATGCCCAAGGACGGGTCTAATGAGGGTGTGCCAGGATTGCAGGTTCAGCACCACCTCAAAGCCAGGAGTCAAAAGAGGAGAGCGTCTCCCCTGACAAACACCACGCACCACAAACCCATGTCAGAGGACGTGCTGGAGCTGGGCTCCTGGAGCTGGAGGGACTCCAACAGGACAGGCAGGCAGGTAGGATTGGTTCGGTGTGCAGGGAGACTCCAACCAAGCCAGCCCACCTTTTCCCCCTACAGCTGTAAACCCGGCCCATCTACACAACCGAAAAATACCTCTGGAAACTAACCCCGGGATCTGAAGGTAGACTTGTAAGTTCACTGTACTGGAGAACTGTATTTAAATGGTTATGACAAAGGTTTTAATATCCCTGGTTTTACATCCTCCTTTTTTATTACTGATCTGCCCAACAAGGTGCTTCGCTAAAAGTCTCTGTGGGTGTATGTGGTAAATTCAATTACAGTTTTCTACAAGCAGACCGGACAGACTTGTTTGACATAAAGAATACTGTCTTCACTAAACCAGTTAATTTAGTTCAGCAACAGTGTATGGTTAGGAGGCGTGGATTAAAGCACAGAGAAAGGAGATGAGAAAGAAATGATTCCCAGCAAAACAGCTCCCAAGTGACTCTGTTGTCTCATAAAATGACAAAAAAATCAGAAGGATCTTGCAGCTTGGTTCTTTGCTGCCTCAGGCTGACAGTAGTCCAGAATCCCACTTCTAGACAACTAGCGGCTCCAAATTTTGGGCAAACAGCTTTTGTTCACCTAAGATATATGCAAGTAAAAAAATTCTTTTTCCTCTCCTCAGAGGTCCCATGGCCAACGGACTGAAGATAAAGTTGTGGGCTCTAGTTCGGCCAATTTTAATCAGACACAAGTAGCCATTATATACTATTTTCTTAGGTTGAAAACAAAAACATCACAACAAAACAAAACGCACCTCTGCACAGGGCTCTGACACTTAATTCCTTTAAAGTAAATTTAGCACTTACAGGAAACCCATTCGGATGGCACCCAAAATAAAGTTCTCTCTAGCCACAGAGAGCCATCTGTCTGTACTTTTCTGTCACAGTCTGTCCCCTGGCAGAGGGCTCCTTCAGGAGCTCCTTTTTTTTTGTGCCAGCTTAGTCCTCTGCCACTAACAGTGCTAGTAGATTTTGGCGGCAGCATTACCCATTAAGGACTGCACTGATATTATCAGTATTTGGACTGTAACCACATCTGTTTACTACTAGCCTACGGTATAGTTAAGATTTATTACCTTGAAAGATCTGGCTGTGGGAGGAGATCTATTAAAAACGCAAACTGAAACCCACACTCTCCATGGAAGTACTAATGGGGATATTTCAAATATATATCCTCAAGATGGCATGCCTTTGTTAGGAGCATCCTGTCAGTCACCAGATCAGTGCATCTAAAATGTATCCTCCTTTGAAACAGACAGATGCTTTCAAAAGATATGTGACTAAGTAACAAGCAGGATGAAGCTTTGGAGCCCTGGAAGGAGAAAATGATTAAAAAAAATAACTTACTCTGTGTGTGCACATGTGTAAAAGCACATTTCTCTATCGGGTAACGGATGTCTCTGCAGCCGGGGCAATAGATAATTATTTTCAAGTGGGTTGTCACACTGCATTCGGCCTGCATTCACCTGACAGTGTGAAATCAGAAGGAAGCTTCATTGGCAATTCCCACCAGACATCAGAAAACCTCAAGCATGTAGAAAAGACTTTAATCTTCTTTAACCATTCCCGCACTCTCCTTCATGAAAATATCACCTCCATTTTTTTGGAGGCAGAAAAAGCAGACCTTGGCTTAGTAAGGGTTCACAAGTATTCTAACAAACAGTAAAAATAATATGATAACCTGCTGCAGTTCAAAGCTTTCTAACTTCACCCCAAAAACTGAGAAAACCCTGCAAACATACTGTTAAATGCAGTGTGCCAGCTACGGGTGTTTGTTAATCAAAGTCAATAAGGCAGACCAGCAGGCTGCAATGGGCTTTGGATCAGGACTGACAAAAGGATCCTCTTTATGAGCCTGCTCCAGAGATGCTGACCCTCTTCATCTCCAGTGATTTCAAAGGGAACTCGGGGTATTCAGAAATCCTGAGCGAATTTGCTACACAATAAACAAGATTCATACAACAGGGAAGGTTGCTATGACTCACTGTCGTTTAAAAGGAGCCTAGTATGAACTGGGCTGTTTTGAACCGGCAGCTTGGCCTTGGCTGTACTACAGAGGAGCAGCTAAAGTCTTTGATAAGGTAAAGGAGCAGCAGGCACCTGGGAACAAGCATCTGACTGTCTAATAGCAAGAAAACCTAACTAGAAATGCACTATGAGGAGCGGCGAAAAGTTTAGCGCAACTGCTATACAAGATCTGAGAGCCAGCTTTTGTGTACAACACAGCAAGAATAAAGAGAACAAATAAAGAGGTGTAAAAAAAGTAAAGGTCCATACAATGAACTTTTCCAATGATTTTTGGAGCATATCTGCAGAGAGCAATGAAATGCCACCGCAGTACATCAAGAGCCTTTGAAGGGGCTGGCTCGGGCACAGAGAGGCAGGACTAGAGCTCTGCTAAGGCCGTTCGTTGTGTTGCCAGCCTCACCACTGGGGCCACACTGCTGCTCTCTCAACAAGGCCTCACCACGCTGATATTGCACGGATGGCCTTTAACAACTCTAATCAATGCTCTTCAACTCGATCATGATCCTAGAATTCATCTCCCTGGAGGCAGGGCTGAGCATGAAATGGAGAGTTTACTATTTTCAGAGAAGACGCAAAGAAAGTAATTATTAAATAATCGATGTCTTTAAACTCCTTAAGTTCACTCAGTAAAATATCTGGCAAAGCAGTGCCAGGCACAGCCTTCAAGAGAAAGCACTTTGGCATCCTTTTTCCATCTCATAAAGCTTCATTAAACCTGGGTAACTGTGGAGCTGTCAAGGATGTTTCAGCATGTGAGCTGTGATGCCCTTCAGATAAGCCTCCGTTGTTGATCTCTAACCATCTGAAAGACAACTTATAACGCAGAGTAAACACCTGGGCTGTGTAAATTTAAGCTTAGAAATAAAGCCCACACTTTCTGGTGACAGTTGTGTATGTTGCTGCCACTAATTGCTTCTTTCAGCAGTTGTGGACAGGTCCCCTGTTGTTGTGGGCTAATTTACACAAGCACTGGCAGTTCGGACAACCCTCGCTTCTTGTCTGCCTGGCTATTCCTGACCATTTATCATTAGAGATTGTGTGTTTTTACAACTGGTGAGACCAAAGTCAACAGTCCGCAAGATGCGGCAGCCACTTGAAATATCAGTCATCTGCTCCATTCCCACCCCCCGTCTCCTCTCTGTGCATGGTTAGCGTTACAACTGGGTTATAATAACGCAAATGATTCGGTAAACAATTAATTTATTTACTTGGGCAAGACTTCCTTGACTTCAGCGGGAGCTCTGCCAAGCCAGGGATGTTGGACCAATGCCAGTGATAAAATGCCCATTTTACTGGCATGTACAACTTCCTATTTACTTGCCAAAAGAACCCTGGTTACCAGCTTCACAAAGGGCTTTGTCCCTTTCACCTGGAGAATCAACCAATTAATATCTCCTCTCCAAGCTAAGGGAGTTAGTAAAAGAGGTCCAGTTACCACTGGCAGAGGTGTGGGAAAACTGATGCTTGCAGGCACCACCACTGTGGGCTCTGGGCTTCATTTCCAAAATCTGCTATATAAGAACATTTTGCATTGCCACATACGCTAAGATATGTTATCGCATCTACTCTAATATGCTGTGCTGCAGACAATATCACCTGTGTTCACTCACTCCTTTGAGATAAAAAGAATTCCATTGTAGATACCAGAAGGTTATCTGACAGTCTGACAGGAAAGAAATCCAACCAGAAAAATAAGTTGTTCAGTAATTGGCCCAACTACTGAGTTTCTTATTCTGTTTTGCCCTCTAATTTACTTCAACGACTCAACAGAACTGGGTCCTGACTAACCAAATCAAAGCCCCCACTTAATTGAGTAAATGTCTCTGTTAATTTAAGGCTCTGGTCAGAAAAATCAGAAGACAGCTAATAAACAGTTGCTGTATTTAAAGGAGTGATGATTTTAAGTCTACTGATTATAAACACACATTGTCAAATTACTCCCGTCTCTTCTCTTCAAGCCATAACCACTCCCCTTCTTATTCAATTCCTTCAGCTCGTCACCACAGACGAGGGGAGACAGCCTTCTCCTTTGAGATTCCCATCACTCACAATCCCTTTCTCTCGGTCTGGCAGCGATGCAGCGATGGATGGTCTATTTTCCCAGACTATATGGAGAAGAAAAATTATTCTCTCCCTACTGCCTACCCATTGTTCCCTCTGCCCTTGCAACAGCCGTACTACAGCTTAAAAGCCATTTTGATGTACTGTTTACATAGTGAACAATCTCGTATGATGTTTTAAGAACAAAATAATTTACTTAAGGTACATATATAAAGATGTGGGAGAATTATGTTATAAATTTCAGTTCTGAAGATTAGAGTCTGTATTGGCATATACTTTATATAATAGAGAAGGGTCTCTAACAGCAGAGGTCGGACTGCAGTAGCACCAGCACACGTGTGCAAATCCAGGGAAGGAAGCCTGGCAAAGCCAGTGCAAAGCCACCAACAACACACCAGCCAGCACAACCATGCAGTGTACCCTACTTTCTTTGCTTCTAACAGCTAAAGCAGTGGGAATCCACATCTGACTGGAAAACTTTGAAAAGGCACAAGTTAAGTAGAAGGAAAAAGAGCACATTTGTTTATTTAGAAGTCTAAGCAATCATTATAAACATATGCTCAAATAATCAGCTCCTGTGTAATTACTCATTTGCAAACGCAGTTATTAGTTAGGTAAATTCACTCTTTTTTGAAAATGCAGGTCAAATATTTATCTCTGAGATACATTAAATGCAACACAAGATTGTACTAAGGGTTTATATTAGACTGCAACATTGAAGTGTTTAGACCTTGCAGACCTTTTTTAAAGCCTTGACCTTGGGAACAAATAAGGACAGTGTTATTTTAATGTGCATTCAAATTTTAACAACACAGTCACACAGCTCTAGTGGAATCCACATTGAGTTTCCACTGTAGATTGCTCATCATTTCATTATGGTTCATTATGCTGATAACTGTCAGAAAGCATTAGAAGCAGGAGCCTTGAGTAATAGCACTGAAATGGTAATTTAAAAACAATATACTTTCTGGAGGAAATACAGCAGTGCACTAAATTCAATTAGAAGAGGGGAATGTAAAGACAAGTAAGTGATGTTTGCTGTTAGAAGTCAGGCTATTCAGTTTCTTGATAACCTACACTGGAGAAAGTCCTTTTAAAAGCGGGCACTTTTCTCTTGCATCTCACTAAATTTTCTCTTATTATCTCTAAGCTTCTCTGGTATAAACTGTCTTAAATGTAACCATTTTTGAAATATTTCAGGCCATGACAAAATATCAATCCATCGGTCACTGTTTGGGTGGCATAACGGACTAAATTATTCAGGGTCATTTACTGAGACAGATTTCAAGCTGGACAGTCTATGCTGATAATCTGTCTTTTGTAAAGAGCTTCCAATTAAAAATCATTAATAATTTGAATCGAACAGACAATACAAACAATACAAAACTGTCCCTTCCTCACTCATAATGTGAGCATTGTTTGTTAAGAAAGAGTTAGAGAACCCGACTCATTAACGGTGGGGATGCAGGAACAACGCCCATTAATTTGGGTGGGAACTGCACCTGCCTGTGCCAGGCTGCAATTCCCAGCGTATCTCCTTACGGAGAAGGAAATTCAGGGACAAGGACCATGATTGAGACTGATTTGTTTTCCAGCCTCACGGACTGTGTCGGGATAAGGTAATTTATTCTCTATTACATTGCTAACCTTATGAAAGACCCTTCCTCTCAGCAACTACTGAAATATAATGAAGCTGTAAAGAGTTGCCTTGACATTACTTTTGCAATGCTTCCAAAAGGGAGAGGAGTCCATGTTTTCCACAGTTTGTGCTCAAGTGTATTACAGGTCAATCATACCATCTCCATGACCAGGCACACAGCTGACAAGCCCTCTGTGCTTCAGAGCTGAAAGTCTGAATTGCCGAGTTTGGCCAAAGCGGCAGATTCAGGGCAGCTCTGGCCCTCAGTGGTGACAGACACGTTGATGATTATCCCCATGAGGTAAGTCTGAGGGAAAAGAAACTTACGTAAACGAGTATGCCAAGGTGTCTATGCCTGGCCTTCGACACAGCCCACTCCACTGTCTTACACTCTGCCACATTCTGCCCTTACTAGTACAAGCTTTAAGCCAGACGTAATTATTCACTCTAACAGAACTGAAATAGAGGAGAATACTAAAACCAGAGTTTGAGTTACTTGTTTAGTAACCTGATGCTTTGCTTATCTGAGGTTAGATGCAGTTTTTACAGCTCAATAAGAGATGGCAATATCAGAGAACAGCATTAGGGAATGATAAAATTCTGGAGCACCCTTCCTGACCAGCACATCAAGAAATAGCTGTTGTATTTCTTATTTACCATGGGAATTGCAAGAAAGGAAAAGGAAAGGGAATTCTCCAATTCCCTTTCATCCACTAGCACAATCAGCCTAATGGAAAGTCCTAACAGTCCTCCTCCCCCAACCTCGAAGGCGAGATAAGTGACAGGGCCAGCCAGTTTACTACTAAAGGAAATCAATAGCCAAGGGTCAAAGCTTTACAAAAACACATCTTAAGAAGGCTGAAGTTCTTCATCTTAAGAAGTGTTTAGAAATAATAAAGAAAGGATCAATCCACAGTCCATTCCAGGTGTTCTTTCCAAACGACCCAATGTTACTTTTATTCACCTGGTCTAATAGTTCTCCAAGTGAACAGAAACCTGATTTTACAAGCCAGTGGAGCAGAGTCTATCTTTTTGCTAGAAGAATGGATCTCAGATACTGTGTTTTATTTCTTCATTAGTGTGCCGTCACACTGAGCGATTACTAAATGCAGGCCTGAATGAGAATACCAGAGTTAAAGAGAGCATAATGAACAAAGAAGGTGCCTGATTATTATGGCTGTCAGCACAAGGGAATTGGGTTTGTCACCTGGTTTAACCAACTGGTAAGAACTGATTAGAGTCTGAATCCGCCTGAAAGAACCTTTGATGTTTATGCTCCCTTCTGTCTCCACATCTTGACAGGAAAGTCAGACAAACGGGGACCTTCTTCCGAAGGATGTCCCTTCAGCAGAGGCCCTCTAAATGCTCTCTGTCACTTGCCTCAGGTGCATGGCCAGAAGGCTACTCAGTGTGGGGGGTATGGCAAAGGAACAGCCCCCTAGAGCCCCCTGCCCCATACTCCATGGGCAGCCACACCGGCAGGGCTGCCTTTTGTGCCCGAGCAGGTCCCACCATCACAGCAGCCTTCAGACATGGCTAAGGCTGACCTCAAAGAGGGGCTGTGGGCAGGCACAGCAGGGAGTGGGGGGGGCACAGCTGCCCCACAGGCCAGCTCAGAAATAACCCGTGTCATTCTTTACCCTGGATCACAGAAAAGGAAGCCCTCAAGCTACAAGGAAATTCAAAGCTGTGAAATGGGACCTCCAGAGACAGGCCTGTTTTCCAAGAGCAGGCGGGACTGTGGTGCTGGCTTGCCTCTGCATGCCAAGTCCTCTTACACTGTTGCAGGGATGAAGGCTGAGGCCAGCACCATACCCTTGCCTTTTCTTCTTTCCTCTTTGTGTTTTCAGAGTAAAAGACCAAGATCAGCAACTTCAACTTTGACTGACCTCCGAAGACAGGAATGGGGAAGGGTGGCTGAAATAGGCCCAAGACTTGACAAAAAAGGGCTAAGCTTGCAGGGGTACATTTTGCAATACAAGCAAACATACATATCATTTGCTCACTATTTCCCCATCTGGAAATGTTTCACTCTCTCCTCATACTTCACTAACTGCACATGCGTACTTAATTTCAACCAGTTGATTACTAATTTGATTTCAATTTGGTCAGGATATCACTCACTAGGAGCAGGGCTTTGAGAAACTTCTGCTGGTGTAATATTATTTAGGGTGTACATTCCAAACAATCTGTTGTTGCAGAAAGACATTTTTCCTATCAAAATGGTCAAGTTTTATATCTCCTAGTGTAAATTATATTATATAAAGCATGTTCTTGCCCACTTAGGCAAGTTTCAAAATACAGCTAGACCTCCATTCCCAGTCAACACTTGGCAAGGGATATATGGACCTCTCTGCTTCCTACTAAGCAAAAGCAGCTGCTTCCTGGCCTGCTCAACCACCACCCAGCAAAACTCACTGCTGAGAAGCAGAAGATCACTGGATAACAGCTGGAATCAAGGGGGTGTGGGGAAGGGATAAGTGCTGGCTTAGTTATGGACATACTCTGTTTCTGCCTTGTAAGGGAGAAATTAAGACTTAAATAAATGTGAGTCATCTCTCCAAAATTAATTTGCAATATATTAAAATGTTACAAAAGAAATATCTTGGCCTTCCCTCACTCAGAGACACACACACACACTCTACATAAATACACAGCTGAACTCCAAAAATCTGGAAGCATTTCCTATAACTTTCAGGGAAAGCCACACATGGATATCCCTTGGGTAAAATACAGCCCTTTCACTTATTATTTGAAACTGCTCTGCTCCTGAAGAAGTGAAAACCAAAGTTGACACAGTTTAATACCAGGACATGCCTGGAATCCCAGGTCTTCAGCCATTGTGTGAGCCATTAACCAACACACAGGACAAGGAATTGCTCCAGCAACTCTGTGAGTGTGCTCAATGCATCTCTCCTTCTCCCTGCCGAAGGCATTTTGGTAGAATTAAAGCAAATTCCATTTGCTGTACATGATGTATTTATCTATGTAGGATAAAATAAACCATGCCTTGGATGGTTGTTTCATTAAAGTTTAAGATTTACTATTACAATCCCTTTCAGATGAACACTCATGTTGCTAAGGATCACCATCTATATTTCAAGCAAATTATATATATAATGATATTATAAATATTACCTATTTACCCCAGGTCACACAATTTACAAGAAAACCTCTCACAATTTCTGCAAATATCAATATTTAAAGAGATGAAAGGTGATGTGATCTACTGGCCAGGTGCTCAGACTGGAGCTTAGATCTGTATTTTATTTCTACCTCCGTTACTGAGGTCTGCAAGTCACTCTTTTTCAGCTGCGTCTCCTCCCAGTCTCCTGATTTAAACTCTCAAGGGTCAGCACAACCATGTCACCATTAGGAATTCAGGGCTGAGAATAACACTTTCTCTCCCAGAAGTGTGAGCCAAAATCCCAGCTGCATCTGCAAAGGGCTGTAAGATCTACTGAATGCTGCTCACAGAAGCAGAACACTTTTTAGAGACACAGATCTCCAGGTAGAGTGTCCTATACACACAGTGAAAGGACGACAGGAAAAGAAATGGATGACAGAAGGGAAAGGGACTGTGCAAAGACCAACTTACGAGTGCAGGGCATGGAGGCAGCATCATTCTCAGCTCGGAAGAAGCCCCGATCGCAGGTGCAGGAGGTAGAGCCTTCCCAGATGGAGTAGCTGTGAGGCGGGCATTTGGCACAAGCAACATCTGTCGAGAGAGCCTTGTAGTATCCGATTTTGCAAGCTAGATGGAGGAACAGGAAGGGAGAGTGTTATTGGCCCAGGCTGTGATCATAAATTGCTAGCTTACTCATTCAAAATCAAGGCAGGAGACATTTCAAAGAGATCTAATGATGTCCTCTTAGCCCCAGGTGAAGAATTAACAATCACCACACTCTTAATGAGTAATCCTATGTCAGGAGATACTGATTTCTCATTCCAATAAGAGCCATTTTAAAAGCCGGCTTGGAGATGGCAAAAAAAAATTATACTCTATTGACACTGCCAGAAAATCAGCTGCCTCTTTGTGCTTACTGTGGAGTTGCATGTGGCTTAACCCATGTCCACCTGCACCCACGCACACACACACAGAGCATGACAAAAGGGGTGCTGTTGGTTTATTCTATGACCACTTAAGGAATGGCAGCTGACAGTCAGACACTGCCAATTTTTAAAAGGGAGTGGGACAGGAACTCCCTGCAATTGGCAGCGAGGCCCTCAGCCCAACGTGCCCAGAAATGGCACATCTCCCTCCTGGCAAAGCAGAATTCATTTGGCTCCTTCTCCCCAAGGGAGGACATCAGCAGTGGTCTCCTCTCCTCAAAGCCAGGGCATAACTGCACTGCTGTCACCAGGTCCCACAGGCAGCTGGCAAGCTTTCGGTGACATCATCTTCGCAAATGCAAAGCTCACACAAATGGCTACTGTTACCTCAGTTGGAAAAAACTCATTAGCATCATTAATAACACATTTTCATAGTGGCTAACAGGTATGTCATCCTAGAAATTTCTCTCTTGGCTAGAGATAAAAGCCCACCATCACCACTCGCTTTTAGCACTACGCAGAAGAGAGAAAATTCCCAGGCATGCAAACCAGTAAAAAGGAAAGGTTGTTCCCAGTATTTACTGTGTGACTCACTCTCACATCTCGTCATTTATCACCTACTCTACCTTTAGGGTTCCCCTGCTACACACAGACTGCTGCTGGGAGGGCACAGGCCCCCGCACAGCCAGGCCTTGCTCTTTCTGTTTCAGCCTTTCCTTAGTCCTCCTTGTTCTTTCCCTCCTTCTCTTATGAGGCCCTCCAACGGGAAATGGAGAGGGATATCAGTAAAGTTTTTATTTTAAACATTTATAAAAGAGCAAGTTACTTTATTCTTATTAACCAGGGCCATTTATGGAATTTCCCTAACAAGTCCTAACTTTACGATGTGCTGCACCACCTCTAAGAGAGCTGGGAGATCAGCTCCGTGTCCCTCGCTGGGGCTGTCACTGGAGCAGAGGACCTTGTAAAAACACATTCCTCGGGTGACCAAAATTTATGCTTTCAGGGTTTATGTGAGTTGTGTTATTAGATAAGGTTCAACCTGCAAGGTGCTTTTTGGCCATGCTTCAAACAGCCTTGGGGTTTCAATTAAAATGAGCAGCCGCAGCTCTGGCAGGAAGAATCACAGGGGTCAAACCCAGCCTCCCCACATCAGAGACAGCGAGGGCTTGAATACAAACCCACCACGGATGGCCCATCAACCAGGCACTCCCAGTATGTGAAGACAACTCCTGTAAAACAGTTTATTGTGCTTGTGAGGGGAACTGCCCAGCAAAATAAACCTTACCAAACAAACAAAAACCCACAAACAAAGAAACAAATACCGAAAACAAAACAAAGAAACAAAAAACAACACACACACACACAAAAAGGCAACCATGGGAAATAACCTTTCATTTTTTTGATATAATTTGCAATATCTGGTGAGTGAGTTGTACTATCACTACATGTTCTCTTGTGCCTGGTTTAACAAGAGCACCAGTCAAGTGGCAGATGCTGATCTGAGATATTATTCCTGGTCTTCACTGTCACTTCTCAGATGAGAAATAAGCCTAAGCCTGTATATGACCGGAACAGATAGCCACAGGCAAAATCTTACTGCCATATATAAAGACAAGGCTTTGAAAAACAGAATACAAGAGGAAAAAACACTGACTGCTCTTATCCACAAAATTCTTTCCATTATTCAAGATTTTAAAAATTAAACATGTAAACTCTAATATTACTGTTAATATGAACATCATAGTCCACAGAAGTCATTAGACAAAGAGCCATCTTTAGCGTATTCCTGTTATTAAAATACTTAATAATCAACAATCTACTACAAGGCTGAAGATCCTGCTAGGGCTATAACATGCTTCTGGAAAGAAAAGTGTCACAGGTAAAAATTTTTGCAACCATTCCTCCTCCTCCTCCCTGTCTTTTCAGACTCTGTGGTTTAAAAGGGAATAGATGGATTCAGTGGGTACTGCAAGGTCAACACTCTATAACTGGAGGATTTTTTTTCCCCCTCATTTCATGCACTGTATTTTGTTTTCTACTATATTAAGCCAAGATCATTAATATTTCAAGACCTGAAGAAAGCTCTCCAAACACAGTGGTTGCTCCTTAAGCACACACAGCCATTTTGCTTCAAAAACCTACTCCTGAAGAGAGTTTCCTTCATTTTAGTGTGCTCAGAGATTCACCACATTTCATAACAGACATAAAAGGGCATTAGAGAATGTTCTGCATTAAAAAAAGTAGTTCTTTGCCCCCAAGAGCTCCACGGTACCATCACTTAAAATCTCGAACCTAATCCTGTAAAAGCCGTTCTTAGCATGAAGTGCTGCTGACACACCTATTACAACCAGTGCCTGTTGAGGCTACAGATGGGCTTTTTTTGAAGGTTAATGATTTAGTAAGCAAAGAAGAAGCCTGTACGGAACCTGTTCACTGCAAGCCTTTATTGCTTGCTCGTGACAAATCTTCACGCGGCTGCTTTTCTAGGAAGGATTTGCTGGGTGAGACCCACCATGAATGGGGCTCTTACACAGTTTCCGAAAGATGCCATTGTAAAAAGATTAGTTCACATGTGCAATGCAAACTTTGAGTTCAATTTCTTAGCTTTGCCTTAATTAGCTCTTTCTGCTAGTTTTTTTGTTGTTTTGGGGTTTTTTTGTTGTTGTTTTGGGTTTTTTGTTTGGTTTTTTTAAAGAAGAAAAATCTTTTCTCTCATTCAGATAACCAACAGCATAACACGGTTACAATCGACTGCACTGGATTCAAGGGAAATTCTTAAACCAAGTATTTTCACCGCACAGTTTTTCCTCAGAACAAATCACATTGATTCTAAATGGACATCAGCTTGAAATAATCATGCTGATGTCTTTGAGTTATAACATTAAACTCTATTTGAGTTCTCTTTCTATTAAAGTGAGACAGGATTCGGCAAAACACTGCTGGTCATTATTACATGCCTTTTTCCTTCTTTGTTTCAAATTTACCAGAGTTACACATGTTAAAACTGCAAAAATTGCTCTGAAGAATCATGGAACTCCAGTCAAATCTAGGTATAATTTTTCTCAAGCTGGTTTTCAAACTCCATTTTCTCATTAAAACCTGATTTTCAGACTCACGGCTTCCTTTTGGGCAAAAACAAAAAAACAAACAAACAAACAAAAAAAACCACAAAAAAACAAAACAAACAAACAAACAAAAGAATAAATGTGTGGGCTGAAAAGTCTGCTTGCTTGGCCTCTGCAAATGCTGAATTTTCTATTAGAAAATTTCAGACAGCAACTTAAGAATTTAAAACTTCATTTTATAGGGGAGGGGGCTCTAAGTACATTCTTTTTAAACACAAATACAACAAAATATACATATTCAATTGGTTTTAAGCATTTTAAGTAAGCTGTGGGTTTTTTTATTTATTTGGGGATGGGGGAATCTTTAAAAATTATTCTTGCAAATTTGAAGTCGTTGAAAAAAAAAAAAAAACACAGTACTTCCTTTCAAATTTTTCCTTTATCCTTGTGGAAATGGCAATGAATCTTTCCATCATATTTTGGAAAAGGCTTGCCATGCTTAATAGTCCTTTAAAAAAAAAAAAAAAGGGTGTAATCTCTTATAAGGGGTTGGATACAGAAATCATCCCAACCTCTTTGTTGAAAACTCCCTAAATAATTAAAAATGCAGTGCATATCTTAAAGACATCTCCGGGAGCTCCAAGCAGAGGCTTTGGTAGTGCTGTGGAGGCAGCGCTCAGCTCCTCACCCAAGGAGAATGAGCAGGATCTGAGGCAGGGAAGGGAGAGACCCTGGATCCCGACAGGGCTGGTCAGGCTCTGTGCCGTGATGGGATGAGGAAGGTCCAAGCAGGCCAGCCACGAGCTGAAACCTGCTGGGCAGGAGCTCAGGCAGCAGCCCTGGCAACCAGGGACCAAGGCCAGGAGAAACATCCTACCTGAGGCCTCAGCCTCTGCTGACGAGGAGAACTTGCAACTGAGAAAATACTGATTTCTGATTAGGAGCTAATGAAGAGAATAGGGTGAAAAACAAGCACAGAAAGGTGGCTTTGCCCAAGCAAATCTAGTTAAGTCAGTGCACTGATATTAGAAGAAAATTTGGCATAGATGTTCTGAAGTGCTTTTTTCCAGAAAGCCCAGTGGGATGCAGTCCTTCACAGGCCAGCAGCACGGGCTACAGAGCCACTGCCTCACAGATCTCTGTGCCAAGGGCTTAAGTTTCCACACGAACACCACAAGGAAGGGGCCCTCAACCAGGTCAGGACCACAACCAAACAGAAACCACACTCCTGCTGCACCCTCCTGCCCAAAAGGGACCTACCTGTGCACCACCAAGAACATTTATTATCACAGGCAAGTGAGTACTACAGCTAAAATCTGTGGAGTTGGCTGAAATGTCAGAAACTATGCATTTCACAGTTTCTGGTTTTTGAAGCAGAAAAATGTATTAGCTACATGCTTAAAAAAACTTCAAAATTCCTTCAGATTTTGAATCAAATCTCCCTCTACACACAACAGAAGAGGGAAAACTTCTTTTAAGTCAATAACTTTACCAGCAAACTTTAAACAGAGATCCTAAAATAGTACTCTTGGTGAAATGAAGGACAGAGCAAATAATTTAATAAGAGATATTTCAATGTCAGGCTTATAGATTTCAGCGAGAAAAGAAATTCGTGTTTAAAGACTTGAAAAAATACTTTGATAGCATATTTGATGTCTTTCATCACTGGTTACTTTTTCTACAGCTCCTCTCTCTCTGGAAATATTTTAAGCTCATGTTTTAACTGCACCCTTAGGAACAAAAAGTTACTTTTATTTTCCCCCTTGAATGTTGTTCTTAGTCTTTAAGAGGATGGATTTTCTCTCTTGGATTGTACAAAACCACATCTGCCACATAAGCACACAGCATCTTCTCAGCTTTCTTTTACTGTTATTACCATTTCTGAACAGATTTTTGTGTGTTAATTATAGAACTCAATTGTTTGGATAGTCTCTTTTGATGAGCTTTCTGCCCCGCACCATGAACCCCTCCGTTATTGTACAGCTGTTTTACTTCCAAATGCTCATCAGGGTTTTCTAATTGTCAAGCTGTCCCAGCAACTAGTTCTTTTCACCTAAAAGTCAAAGAAAGGGAGTCACCCTTGTCTCCCCGACATGAATACCGCAGGGGTCCCAGTGGCCCCCTGATACCTACGAGACAATGTCTTTCCAGATCATTGCCACTACAAGCATAATTGGGTTTGGGGTGAAATGAGAAGATTTAAAATAGGATGAATTAATGAGTTTCTTGTAAAATTGAGTCGTTCCCCTGGTCCAATCTAATTACTCACTGTAATGCCCCTGAGGGTGATAAATAAAGATCCTTAGAAGCCAAGGCGGGGAAGAAAAAGCTCTCTCTTGAGCCTTTCTTAAAAGTCAAGGAGTAGAATCTGATGTGCTGTACCAAATGCTGTTTCTAAATAACATCAGATTCCTTTGATATTCACATTGTAAGATCTTTGCCTCCTATTAATAATGACTGTACTAGTGCTACAAATTAAAGGGAGTTCCCCACCTTTAACTTGTATCAGTGATGAGAAAACCAGCATTTCTACACAGTAATCATATATTTTTGATGCATGAATGACACAAGGAAACACAAACACAATCCCACTGGGACACAAGGAAACACAAACACAATCTTACTGGGGAAAGAGTCTAGACTGTTTGACTTCAGAGTAGTTTTACTCCATGATCGGGTAACAAAGGTAGGAAGTTCACAACAAAAATAAAGGGAACTTGGAGTACAAATGTACTATGATTTGAAATCCAAACTCTGCTTAAGCCACTGGAACTGCATGCAAGTACCCTGGCAGGTAAGCACCATATCTGGCTGGATTTTTCCCAATGCAATAATTCTAAATGTTAGAAGAAAGGCACCAGGCATGTGGGGTTCAGCTGCACCTCACCACAGAGATGACCCTCCATCAGCCACCTGCACCCACCCAAGGCCCTGCAGGTACCACCATGGCAGGAGGACTTGGCTATGCCAGACCAAACGATGGAGGCTCCGTTGCAGGTGCCTGTTGCAGCCCTTTTGGCATTGGGAAAGGCTTAGTTGCAGGCAGAAGGAAAAGAAGAGGAGGGTAGCATCCCAAGGCAGCGGCTGTAGATCACAGCAGGACTCAAAAACCTTCAGCAATCCAAGAGTGAATTGCCTGATGTGCATCCATGGAGATGTGATGATCACCTTGTTGACGGGTGGCCAGATTTTTATTTGGCTCATGGGAGACAAGAAATTCCAGTGCCTACTTCAGTTTAAGAAGCTAAAAGAAATGAGGAGCCAGAGAGATCTTTGGTGTGGAAACAAACCCCTATCACCATCCAAGGTCTCTTATTGAATCCTCAGGAGGGAAAGGGATGAGGCACTCACTGCCAACTGCAAGGTGCCCATTGCCACAGCCTGTCAAAGACAGCAGGGAGTGGCCGCTCACTGACATCAGCCAAATCCCTCTGCACCATCAGGCACATCCCATCAGGTCCCATGGACTTAGTCCTCTCCTGGAACACTTCACTTCCCCAGACTCTACTGGACCTGGAAGGCCAGACAGCCAACCATGCCAGTGAAAGCCAAGGCAAAAAGGCATTTGGTACCTCAGCCCTTGCCATGTCCTTGGTCACTAAGTCTCCTCCCCCGCTGATCAGTGGGACTGCATTTTCCTCAGCCTTCCTTTTGGTGCCTGTAGAAGCAGGCGTCCTCGGTGTCCTTCACATCCCTCACCAGGTCCAACTCCAGCCAGGCACTGGCTTTCCTAATGCTCTCCTACATCCTCAGGCCATGGCTAGATTATAGAATCCCCCTGGCTGCCTGAGCTGTGCCAAGGGCTCTCTGCCCATCCATCCTGGCCTTCTGCTACGTCTCCTTTGCCTTCTGCAGCTGCGATGGGCTGCGTGTGGGCTTTCAGCAGATTGTCCTTTACAACCCACCAGCTCATACGGGCTTCTTCACTGCCCTCATGAGGAGAAAATCCCTGAACAAGCCAAAATCTGCTGTCCCGAATTCCAGAGCTTTAATGTCTTTTTCCTAATATGCGTGAAGTCCAGTGAAACAAGCCAGGAAAAATGAAGAAGTCTCTAGCTCAGCAAAGGGCACAAGCACGAGAGGACAGGACATGTGATACAGCAATCTGTTCAGGAGAGAGCTACAGGCGCACACAGAACTGGCAGGTGTATGACAAGAACCAGAGAGGCCTATTAATCCCAGCCAAGGAGGTCCTGTTCTCCCGGGCGTCATTTTCTTGACACAGCCTTCAGAGCCAAGCACCAGACACTTCTGCTGTGCAGACCCGCACTTGGGCACCACACACAGCCAGGCACAGGCCCACGGCACCGCTGGCATCGCTACACTTCCAGACCCTCTCTGCAGGGACAGAGCTCGTATTTTTGGAGTGCCACTCCTAAGCAGCACCGGTTCTCGTGGGTTTTACACAGGGAAGTGCTTTGCTTGTCTTCTGCAGAAATATTTCAAACCAACTTGTATCTCACACAAAAGAAATATAATTATGCTGGTAACCCAATCATTCCAAAAGCTGAAACCTACTTTATCAGTCACCCTTTTCTAAGGAAACTACAGTCAAAAGCATAAAAGTTAAATACACATACAGTTCATGTGTTAACTAAGTTTGATAGGCACATATCAAAGCCCCTAAATTAAAAATTAGCTTTTATTCTTATAAACTGTTAAGAATTATTCTGAACTTTGCTACACAGCTGATGGATCACAACTGCTAAAAAAAAAAGAAGCCCTCTCAAAAATATATGACTTTGAAAATCTCACATTTCTATGGATTGATAATAATAGCTTATACAAGCAACCCACATCTTTGCTACAGCTGTGGTATTCAGGGGGAATAGCTGGGGGTAAGTTTTGACATTTCCCACATCATGCTCACTACTGGTCTTTGACAGCACGCTGATCTCACTTTGGCTCTGTCAACCTCACCTGCATAAGCAGCTCCCAGCTCTGCACTGGGGGGAACAGCTGAAAAAAATCTCACCGAGGCATTTTAAAAGGAAAATCAGGCCCTGGACAAAATATTTGCTGCATCGGGTTTTTGTCTGAAATTAAAACAAAAATTAGAAAGCTAGAAAAAAAAAAAATCCTTTCTTTCAGTGAGAAGTCAGCACTTTCCTCGAGGAACGAAAATCCCAACCTGCTCTGCTCTCTACAGGAAGATATTTGCTAGGACTGGCAAAGGCAAGCGAAGCAGCCGGCGGCCACCAGCGGGAAGCATTGGGGACCGTCCCCGCAATGCCACCGGGAGGTGTCCCTTCTGCCAGCGCAGCAGGGCACTAAAACCGCGCACAGCTTCACGTTTAAGTGCTTTAACGAAGAGGAATGTGCTGCCGAACCGGGGACTTGGCACCTCGTGGTTTGCATTTTGACTTTTTAAAAATACTTGGAACGATAAACAGATGCCCTGGCACGATAAAGAGCCCTCTGCTCAGGAACGGCGATAGAGCGGCTGTGCCCTTTTTGGGAGCAGGGAGCACCAACAATGCCAGCACGCTCATGCAAGAGCTAAAGGGATCTTTAAAATACTGCTGCCTGAGCCAAGTCTTCAAATGTTTTGTGTTTCAGAGTGCTCAGGCTGTCACTCTGCTCTATCACAGACTTCATCTAACTTTGAAAGTTTAATCACCTTTATACAAGCTCTGAGATTTAAGAGATGAGTCAACTAATCAGTTTCAAATAATTACTCAATTAGAAAAACAAGTTGACAGTTTCCCTTGAACAGAAGCAGCAGCACAAGGAGAATCATCAAACTCACAGATTTTTAAACAAACCTAAAAAGTTAAGGTTTGGGGTTTTTTTTAATAAAACCACAGAAAATTATGATTTTGTTCTTTAAGCAACTGAATTTTACAGAAGAGAAAAAAAAAACAAAACTACTAAAGTTTTACCATATATACTCCAGGGAAAGCTGATTAATTGGCCTGAATCTCCACATTAACAAGCCCTAATCCTCTTGTCAGGAGACCTGCTTACAAGCTTCTCTCCCCAGTGGTGTAAAAGCACTGATGAGAACAGAGATCTATATCTCAAAGCACTGTCCAGCCAGCCTGGGATTATCTCTCATCTCCTAAATCTTAACAGCTCTGTAGAAAGCCAATTAAACCTCCAAAGTTAGATGAAGTCTGTGATAGAGCACAGTATCAGCTTGAGCAGTTTAGGACAGAAAGGCCTAACACAGAGCTCCGACATTATTGTTTAAAATAACTATTTGCTCCTAATCAGCTGAGGGTCCCGGACTTAGCAAAGAGTGTACTCATAATGTATTAAACAGCATCCAACATGTTATTTCCATTTATTTTAAAACTGCTTGTATTTTATTCACTGCAAATTAGCTGAAATAATTATTGCATTAATACCCTTTAACAAATTGTCTATTGTCAAGAATTTGAGGATTGATCCTGCCCATAAATCCTTTAATGCTGTCTCCTTTGTGCAAGTGGAATTTCACTCCACAGCAGAACCTGGCCTAGCTGTAATGTTTTCCGCTACTGTTTGAACTTGTATCGTGAGTGTGATGGAACCACATCATGCCAGCAAACTAAAAACTACAGTGTTTTTCTGGGCTTCTTTCTTCTTGGTTTAACTGTGAACAGCCCAGAATAGAGTTCAAGCTCCTACCTCCAGAGCTATAGCAAGATGCCTTAATATGGTTTAATCATCACATCCTCTCTAGATAGCTGTATGACATTATTAAAAAATAAAAATAAAAAACCACCCAACTATTTTGGTCTCCCCAGAGACTTGCTTGACAAAAAGGTTTTGGGAGATGTCTAAATATAGACAGTTCTGGTGAGATCCGGGTCTGTGCAAGATAACAACTCTGCACTATTTTTGACTGTTTAACAAAGATGCTGGGAACACAATGGCTTCAAACAAACACTGCTTTGGCTCTCCCCAGCACTACAGAAAATAGATGAGGTGCTTACAGAATCACGGAGTCCTTTAGGGTGGAAAAAAACAAGGAGTCCAACCGCTAACCCAGCACTGCCAAGTCCACCACTAAACCATGTCCCTAAGTGCCACACCTACACACCTTTTAAATACCTCTGCTTCTTAGAGACTTCCATCAACACCACTGTAAAAAACTATCAATCCTCTACTAAGTAGTACATCAATCAAAATAGTGGCATGCAAATCATGATCCATTAAGCACTTCACACTTGATTACCCACGACATTTTAGAGAGGGTCATACATTGATGAGTTGCTTCTCTCTTCTTTGCCCTTTGCAATTTGGAGTACATAACCACTTTTAGGTTGTTACCAATACAAAATTTAGCACTAAACTCAACTTCAACAAGAGGAAAAAAGCAACTCAATTGTTTGTCCTTTTCTCCTTAAATTTGCTCAGTCTGCATGTCTCTCTACTATACACAAATCTACTTTACACCTTCCCAGAAGTGTTGGACTTGAGGCACATACAGGTGCACCCTTGTTTAAATGTGGCATGTGCTACCAAAGACATTCTAAAAGTGGAAGATTCAAACCACCCAGGATTTTCCAAGACACTTTGTACCCCCCACAGCTCTCTCCTAGATGTGAAAACCCGTGTGAGGTTTCACAGACTCACAGAATGGTTAAGGTTCGTAAGGACCACTGAAGGTCATCTAGTCCAGCTTCCCTGCTCAAGCACTAGAGCACATTACTCAGGATTGTGTCCAGACAGCTTTTGCATAGCTCCAGGGAAGAAGATTTGCCCCTCACTGGGCTAACTTACAACCCCTCAAACATGCCAGGAGCCATCTGGAAGTCATTCTTCTGCATTTATTCTCACAGCCTGAAGCTTCACAAGGAGGTGCAATTTCACAGCTACACGGGAGACCAAGACAGGTGTAAGTCCTGCTTACTCAACAGAGCCTGAGGACAGCTTGACTGACCTGTGTCTGCCATTCATGGACATAGTCTGTATCACAGTGTTAAGAGGAAACATCATTCACTTTCCTCCCAGCTGGTCTGGTCTCACCTTCTGCTCACTAACTTCCAGGTCATCTCTCTGCCGATATGGGAGGTTCCTGGGTATGGATAACCCTTTCTCACGGGAGTTAATGGCAAGAAAGAAGCAGGAAGCAGTGGAAAAGCAAGCAGGGCTGCTCCTTTGGGCCCCCTAAATTGAAGGGTGTAACTATACATACACCCAGTGTGTAAACCTCAGTATCCCTGCCTCAGATTATCCATTTAGAAAGCAGCAATAAGATTCACAATAGATACACCTAAGAGCTGTTGTGAGATTTAATTAACCAATAGAGCACTTGGAGATCTCCAGATAACAAGGTGCCCATATAAGAGAGGAGGTGATTACTTCTGATGAAACAAATCATGCCAACAACCTGGCTCAGCAGGGAATACCCAGGGCTGTGTCAATTCTCCTTTTACAGCCCTGATGGAGGAAGCTCGTGGAGATTGTTCCCTGCTCTTTTGCATCTCAGGCTCTGGCAGGATGTTCAAGAGGATGCAGAGAAATGCCTGCATTGGCTGCACGCGCAGAGATGTGAAATATAATCCCTATTTAAAAATCAAAGAGAGGGGAATCTGCTCCTGTCAACAAGCCTTTCAATAGGGAAGAATAATTTAGCAAGAATAGATGAAATCTCCCACCTTAGGATGATCTGGGTGGCTGTGAGGAGAAACGCGTTTTGGCAGTTCCCACATTCTTTTGTCAAACTTCTGTTGTCTGGGAAAGAGCAGAGTGCCAGAAGCCCTTGCAGGTGAATACCTTGGCTGTTTCATGCTCACTTGATTCAGAGCAATAGTGTGTTTATCTAGATGTTTGGAAAGTTATTAATGAGATCAGCAAATCCTTTCCATGTGTAAATTATAAATCACCTTCAGCAATGCCATGTAAATTA
Source organism: Oxyruncus cristatus (assembly GCA_013399855.1). Lineage (NCBI taxonomy): Eukaryota > Metazoa > Chordata > Aves > Passeriformes > Cotingidae > Oxyruncus > Oxyruncus cristatus. Next base: position 284,339 of record VXAY01003150.1, on the reverse strand, counting down.
TCGAGTCAAGTGAGAACATGCTTATTTATCTGTGACAGTCTTTTATCACCAATAAATAAAAGCAAGGCAAGAATTACCTCAGGATAAAACTGCACCGAAGCACCATCGGTTAGGTCACGAACAGAAACACCAGCACAGCAGAACCCCTGTATCAAGACATGGTGAAGGACACACCAGGAGTGGCACTGCGCCAATCCAGAAGGAGCAGGAAGGCAGAGCGTGCTGTCCAGGCTGCACTGCTGACCCCATTCAGGTGTGCTCAGAACGCTTTCCACCACACTGGTGTATCCACACACTCTGCAGAGAGCAGAGCTGTCCCTCAAGCCTGCACTCAGTGCCTCCTCTCATCATCACACATCCCTGCAGAGCTAAGGAAAGGAACGGGATGTACAGAGGCTGGTCTGGGGGACATGTTGTAGCAGCCCCAGCAAGCAAGAGGCTCGGAGAAAGAGAAGCTAGAGAGATACCAGTTCTATGAGCAGCTGGTGTGAGTTCTGGATAAGAATAATTCTAATTTGAGCCAGACTTGGCTTTTAAATCCTCTACTATCCTGAATTCACAAAACATATCATGCACTAATTCCTTTAACTGATGTATAGCATCTTTATATCAGAGCTCTGCCCATCCATCTTCCAGGTCCAGACAACCCACAGATTTACAACACAGCTGCTGCTCTGAGAATCCAGGATTTGGCCCAGTTGTGCAATGGGCACGTCGCCTGGTAAAATTTTAAAGTAAGTTTTTTTTAATGGAGGCAGCCATTTAATGAATGCTTTAAGCCAAGTTTTTCTTCACGACTTCTGCAGAAAGTTTCCCTTTGTATGAGAAGGTACATTAAAAAAATATATGAAAGTAAATAAAATCCTGAGGAAGGGAATTCCAGAAACTGATGTTAGGAATGACCAAAAATAGTTGTGATGGGTCTCTTCTCCCCCAGCTTAGTGTTTGTTATACAGCTCCAGGGGGGCTCTCAGCAGACACACCAGTGAGCAGGTGGAAATGATGCATTACGAGAGGGTGGCAGGGGCCCTCTGACTCACTCCAGGGGAAGCATCCAGAGAATGAATCCATCTCTACCAGAGCAAAGCCACAGTGGCTGGAAGCTCACACAGCGGACGTGCCTGCTGCTCCTGTGGGAGATGGAGCTCACCCTCTGGGCACAGCAGGAAGCCCACAAACCACGGCATGATAACGCAGCTTCAAGACAAGACTAGTTGCAGCATGAGGAACGAGCCCACAGCTGAGCCAATTGCTAAAGCAGATTAATACTTCTCAGGTGACTGGGTTAATGCTCTCCAGGGCTGATGAACAAGTGACAGGTTTCTTTCTCTTCTCTGGTTACCAGAGCAGGTACCCAGAGAGCACAGCCCATACAGGTCAGGACACAGCCCAGCCTGCAGAGCCTGTACCTCGGCACTGGTGACACACAAGAAGGAAAGCTTCCTTCCGAATTCCTGCTGGATGTCGTACAGCTGCTAATTGGGAGAAAGTGACAAAACAAACACAATTTTGCTTCTAATCTGGAAAGGCATCCGTCTCCAACAAAACTATTGGCAAATGAAGCTAACAATAACATCCCATTTTGGCTCAGAGGCCCTCATGGCTGACATGATAGAGCTATTTATTCAAATATCTACATGACACGTAAATTAGTGAAAGACAATAAACAAAGAAATTAATTGTGGTAACCATGAAGCTATTTAGAAGTGGCCAAAAGCACCACCGACTTCGGTCCAGGCCACAAAAATTTACTCTAGCAAAGAAATGTAGTGGTGAGGCTGGAGCTGGCATGTGACTCACATCCGCCCTGATCACCTCACACTCTTCCTGATACGATAAGTTATCAGCTCAGAGTTCTTACGAGCGCTATTTTATCTACTCTAACTAAACCATATCAAGACCTAATTTTGCCTCAACAATTAACAGAATGCTATCACCAACATCCAAATTGCATCTCTCAGATAGCTTGGAGGAGCGAGGTTTTAAAATTCTGTTGACAAGGTGATCAGACACAAGTTAAACAAATATGTGTGGGTAGGCAAGACCATCCATTTGCAGCATATATTTTTCACTTTTCTAAAGGTCCCAAATTCACACCGATTAACCTTCACTTCCTACCTTCAGCCAAGACAGAAGACCCGATGAAGAAATGTTCCCTTTTTTTTTTTCTCTGCTTCTGTCAACTATCAGTGGATTCATCCCCCCTCCTCCAAAAAAAAAATACCCTGTAAAACTTCACTGTCTTCCTGGTGTTGCTCTGACGGTCAAATTTCATACAGTGAGGCACCTTACAACTACAGATGGATAATCCCCAGGAGCAGCCCCAGCAGCCACCTGTTGCCACCAGGGCCTTTTTCCCTGTGCCCATCCCACAGAAGGATTACTTGCACTCTGCCTTTGACCACCAAAACCAAGTTCACTGAAAATTTGTTAGGTTGCCCCAGCAAGAAGTCCTTCAAGGACCACTGTTTGCTTGAATTTTCATGCACTTTGTAACAAGATTACCAGAATCTTTATTAGCCTATCAGAAGGCCATAGGAGAGCCTGTACTTTTAACTAATGCTCAGATCAGCATATTAGCTTTCCACGTACCTTCTTTGTAATTACTTAGCGCTTTCTCTTGCCTGCATTCATTAAGAAATGTAAACTTAAATAAACAAACCCAGGATTTTCTAACAGAACCAAGCCATGGAATTTGTATATCATCAAAACGTGAGGCAGTTAAGCAGAACAGGAGGCAACGTGCTGGCTGCAATGAATTAGTTATGGCATGTCTGATGTGCCAAGTTTATTTTCTAGACATATTTTTCCTACGTGAAGGTGCAGCCAAACAGCAGCCACTAATGGGTCAGTAAATCTCCACTCTGCCAGGCAGAGCCCCAAATACGTGAGATCAGCAACTCACTTGGGGAAGAAGGGAGATGGTTATTTCGCTATGTTTTATTCTTATGCATTTGCTTGCTTGTGTTTTGTGAATGTGCCACTTAGGGCTGTTTTTCAGTTGCGCCCAACTCATCATGGGACATAGGCAGTCTTTTGAAAGACCCGTATGAATCACTTTTGTCAACATTAAGTTGGTTTTGACATTGAAAACGCTTAGTGACTTCAGTCTGAAAATCACAGTAATTTTAGGCCTTCAGAGGAATACAGAGGTTTAAATATTTAACTAAAGGAGAGCAAATTCTAGGCCTAAAGTAGGTGGCTCCTACCAAGATTACCTTAAAGCAACAAGAAGGAAAGTCACTCCTACATGGGAACAGTTACACAGGACTCATCCATGGCCTTAAAAACTAGTTCGCCAAGAGCACTGGCTGAAAGCCCCCCAGGTCCATGGGAGTGAACCAGGAGCCCCTGCCCAGGCTGTGCTCTGCCAGTACCAGGCTGCCAGTGCCAACGCACTGGAGAGAGGCCACAGACAGGACTCCCAGCAGGGATCCTCCCCACCTTTGCTCGGGACCCTCTGGCAGGCACTGAAGAAGCCAAGTCCAGCAGACAGAGCAGCTGCTCTGGGATATTAAAAGGTTTCCCAGAACTGCTGTTAAGGAGCAGCCTCAGCATCCAAATACTTCAATAGTTACCTGAACACTTGCAGAGCTGCCGCTGACTCATAACCCAACTGCACTGGAAATGCTGCAACTGGGGAGTAAAAGGTGCTGCCTCAGAGCTTCTCCGCCTTGTTACACACACAGAGCCCATGACAAAGAGCATTTACAATTCAAAGCCCTTATGGATCCAAGGTCAAAGTTTCCAAGTTTCAAGAATTCTTCATAAGTGCAAAGTCTAAAGCACAGATACCAACAGAGTGATTTTTTTAGCATCTACCTTTGCTAGAAAGCAAAGATGAAGGCTATCATTAGTTCAGCTTCTTGAGGGGGACTTCCCTATCCGTGTGTGTTAGAGACTTGTTAAACAAAATATTTTGCAGTAAATCACATGGAAATGTGAACTCAGCAAATGCCAGAGGCAATGACAGGAGGATATAAATGACAATCAGAAAGGTGTGTCCGGATGCTTGAGGTATGAGCCATGATAAAGTGCTTGTGAAATTGCACCTGCCTGGATTGGGACAGAGGTTGTGGTCTTCTGGGAAAAAAAACAAAAAAAAACAAAAAAAAAAACCCAAAAACAAAACCCAAAAAAAAAAAAAAAAAAACCCAAAAAACCAAAACCCCCAAACAACCAAAAACACCAAAAACAACANTAAACAAACAAAAACACAAAAACCAACCAATCAACAAACAAAAAGCCAAACAAACCCTGATGTGCTAATTAGAAAGTAAACTATATGTCTGAACAGACATCCAAATACTCCAACCTCAGCAGGGAATAAAAGCTACAGCTTGTGGGAATTAGCCTGAAAGAGACCTCACTAAATGGTCGTGGCAAAGTTGGAGAAAGACAATGCAAGCCAACAGTTACTGCAAGCACCTCTTTAGTCAGTCAGAAGAGTGAATTCTTCTCACATAATCATTCATTGCACTCATGGAGTTCTGAAATATATTTAGCAGACCTCTGTTCACCTTCTCAGAGCTGCTTTTGACTTTTTAGAGAATATATGGAGTTGATAACAATACTTGCAAATTTTAAGAAAAGCAGATAGACACATACCTTAGCTGATTAAATGTTGAACATTAATAACATCCATTACCCTCACCAGCAGCTAGAGACGACTAACAAAGAGGAACATGAAATCACATTATTGCATTCAGCAAACCTACAGAAAATGCTACTTTTCACAGTCAAAAATAGCATACCTTACCAGCCCAGATTTGATCAGCCCATTCTGTCAGCAGTAAAAGCTGTTTTCTAGGCCATAGCATTTTCCACTAATGCAATCTGATTTGCCACTGCACTTTTAGAAAGCTAAGGTGAATGTGTGATATTGAGAGAGGGCAGTTGGTAATCCAGAAGCAAAGTCTGAAACTCCTCATGTAGGGCAAGGTCAAAGAACAGCTGCCCATGGAAAACCCCACACAGACTTGCACACCACATTCGAGCTGGTATTCCCATGAGCTTTGTACTAAGGACATTTCAAATAAACAGTAACAAACTTCTCAACAAATGATTTAAAAAATGTGGAGATAATGACTTCTCATATGGCTTTATTACTGCTTGCACTTACAAATACGTCACCTGGGTAGTTTTATCTCCCCCATTAGTTGATATTTAAGAAGTTCTGATTATTACTCACGTTGTTCTGAGGGTTATATCTGTTCCTAGCAACTGAGAGAAGAAAACAAGCCAAAATAAAACATAATGGTATTTTTTAAGCTACAATGTAATAGTTACCTAGAATAAAATCCTGCCTGAATGCTTCTAAAAACTGTGGTGCCATAGAGAAGTAGTGACGAAAGAGCTGGTGGCAGTTTTTGATAGAGACAACTATCATCCAGCTACTGGCAAACTAAACAAAAATTAACAAGCTCCATAAAGCAATTAAAATCCAAAGTGTAAAGTAGATGTAATGACTCAACAGCCTGATCGCTGCTCTCATAAAACCACCCTAATAATGCATGGCCTGAGTCTCCTCGCATTGACATCAACATAAAATCAAGTAGCAAATTGAAATTTTTCTCACTAGTGGAGTTTCACCGATAGAAAAGTTGTAAGGCAGGAGAAGCAGATCCGAGGGCCACACACAGAGAAGACTCCCAAGAAAACCAGATCTGTGCACCACATTATGTGTGAGTTTGGCTACATCAGGGGTCACTGTATGGCTATCAGCACTCCACTGCACAGTCTGCACACTCTGCATTGCTTTATCAATCCCACTCTCCAAAGACAATTAAGTGGGCAGTGTCATTCGCATCTTAGAGGCAAAGCACATCCCTCCTGGTAGCAAAAAAGCCTGGAATGATGGCCTAAATATCCTCCAGTTGGTTAAAAAAAAAAAAAAAAAAATTCACAAAACCAAAACAAAAAAAACCCCCCAAAAAACAAAACAACCCCC
>VXAY01003150.1:254650-278383 GCA_013399855.1 Oxyruncus cristatus | reverse complement strand
CCAAAAAAACCCCCAACTAATCAAACAACCTCCACCCCATACTGCAGAAGGGAACAAACCATGTAAACTCCTAATTTCTGCATTTAAAATCTGTCTCATTACTGGGTGGACAGCCCTCCTCCTTCCACCCTGCCCTCTGCACTGCCAATAGAATACTGCTTACAGTTTGTATGTGATTCAGACTTAGATTATTCTCATTCTAGACTTTACCCAGCTGAAAAGTTTCAAAGATGTTGTAAGATTCAATACAATAAAACAACTGTCCTTGGTCTCCCCGATAACAAGGCTTTTTTAGTGTTTAAAATAACCAATATGCATTCCATGCATATTTAACCAGATCTTTGTATCATTTCTTTATCAAGACAACTTTGGCCCTCACAAAAGAGGCTGTTCATGGTCTTAGGTAATGCAGACTATATTAATTGGGCAATACCTCACACTTATTTTGGAATGCTAATTCGGACAGAGCCTGGCTCTCACTGCACTGACTGTCACTTGCTGACTCTTTAGAGGGGTGGCAGTGAATTAGGAGCACAACAGCACGTTTGTGAGGTGAATTTCAAGCATGCAGGGGTGTCACAGTATGGCTTAAGCAGTGACCCCGAACCACCAGAGCTGATGGGTTGAGATTTAACAACCCAGTTCAGGTGGTAGAAGTCATTAGCAGTTTGGGATCAGCTTTTAACTTTGGATGTAGGAAGAGAGTTCAAAAATTAACTAGATACTCCCTGACAATACCCATCACCAAGCCTCTGCCAGGAATGAAGCAGCTCTTATTCACTGCTTATGCAGCTCCTATCAAAGTTAGCCCTCAGACTCAGGACATTAAAGAGTCCATGCTACATAGTAATTTGGGACACCACCTGCCTTCAGAAAATACAAGCAGGATGTTTAAGCAAATAAAAATGTCCATGAACCAGAAACCTCCACAGCCTGGGTTTGAACAAAGGAGCTCAAAGCAGCCAAGGATTTGCATAGATGCAACTGCACCCTTCCCTCCTGCTCACCTAAAGCCATTCCTGAGGCTGTGCCCTGAGCCATGCCTGGAGGAAGGCTGAGGAGGGAAAGTCGAGCATGGCTCAAACACCACCCTGCAGTACAAGGTACCCTCTGAAGCTGGAGATTGCTCAAGGAGCCCACGGCTCCAGGATTGAATGAGGCAGCCTTGGGCTTCTTCTGGTGTGTACTCATTGGCACTGGCTTCTCAGGGCCATAGATCCTACAGAGCCCTCAGCACTTGCCCTTGGGACTGCAGGTGCTGACTCAGCAAGGCTCTGGGTGCTTCAGGCTGAGACCAGCCCTGTGGGAAAAGGCAGGGCTTTACAGCACTTCCAAATCCACCTTTTAGCAGAGCCTGGTCCAGAGCCCCACTCTTCCCCTTCCCTTCTGGACCAGAACTAGTCTTAGTCAACTTCCTTTGCTATCTCCTTAGCAGTTTAAGTACATCGATTTGCCTGACTTACTTTGTCCCAGTAAAGCCAGCAGCAACTTACTGTGGCTTGCAATGTTACCTCCCCTTACACTGCCTTAAGGCACTGCTGTGTTGCCTTTCCTCTCTCTCAGAATGAATCTTTGTTGAATCAACACAAAATCAAATGCAGAGAACCAGAAAGACCCTTCTTGCCTTTAAACACTTTCCACTGACGACAGACAAATATTTTTGGTGACTGATATTTTTAAGGTTTGGGCAATTGCATGTGAGTCTATGAAAGACCCCTTTCAGATTTTGATTATTTACGTGCTTCTTTGTTACACAAACAGATGCACTGAAACAAAGACAGAGCTCTGACCCCAGCTGGGTGGCAGGCACCTTCCTTGCCTGGCACTCGCCCAGCCGTGAGCCATTGTGGCTCAGGTGAGGACTTTCGGCACCGCCACCTCCGCTCAGCTGACACATCCTTTCTCACCACTCCGTAAACGTCACTGATGACCCCAGCCCTTATTTCCTGCTACTCCCTCCCTGTTGTAACGACATTCTCAGCAAGAGCTTTAAATAACAGCCTGGGGTACAAAAGGAGTGACTAACTCTTTACATTTGCAGTAATACGCAGTGATCTCCTAACAGGCAACAGCACTGACAAGCCCTTCCCGCAAAACTCTATTTAGCAGACGTTCTTCTGTGGAAAGATGCTCATAATCATATCTTAAGACAATTAGAAACACAAATTGTTTTTACCTTTCTCCTCCCTGCCACTGGCTGGCTGTGCCCTTGAAGTACAAGCCAACAGAGCCAACACAGACAGGTAGGGCCAGCTGCTGCAGGGAGTGGGGCTGAGGCCCCGGGGGGACGAGACCTCAGCTCAGCCTGCTGGGATTCAGCAGGATTGCCCTGTAAATGAGGGCTTAAGGCAGGAACTGCTGGGTCAGAACTGGATGAAACTAAACAGATAAGAAAGCCTGACTTTTAAATGGGGAAGAGCACCTCAGTGGCCAAGGCAGCTGACAACCCAAGAGGTGAATATGCTGCCCTCGTAAGGGTTCAGTGCTTTTCACCCAAGGGTAAGTGGACAGGTATGGGGAGCAAAGTCCCCACCTCACAAGATAAAGTGAGGTCCTAATATGAAGCAAACAGGGTCGCTGTAAATGCGTCATGTTTTACTGCCTTAATATTGCAGACTCCCATGAGAGCATTACAATAGTCTTTAGGATTCTAGGAAAATTCAGAATTTTGATACTAAAATCAGTAGGATCTCTCACCTAAAAAATAACTTCCAGTTTTATTACAAACTCAAAACCCTGTGATTTGCTAGCATTCATATAATTCAAAGGAACAGTCTTTCTCTGGCACTTCCCTAAGCTCAGGAATTTACACTAGCGAACAAAATGAGTGTTGTAGGTTGAAGTTACTCTTTGATCTGGTAAATAAACCCATAGTAAATTCAGGTTCAATTACAGTATTTAAATTTATGACATCTACAGTGCTGTAACAAGTTAGTGACAAATGCCAGTTTCATACAGAAAACATGTATTAACATGCACAAGCTACAAAAAAGAAAAATCAATTGGCTCTAACAGATGTATCAAAATGTACTTTGGCAGTTTTATACAGTCTTTTATATGTATTTGTCAATACATTTGACTGCAGTTGCAGATAATATGAACAACCCACTATTACAAAGAAACTGCTAGTTTGATACGCTGAAAAGTAAAATTTGCTTTACTGATACTTATGTGTGTGCACTCACATGCATATTCACCAATGCAGTCATTGTTACTGCCGAAATTTCATTTGCATGCAAAATACCTCTGGTGCAAATTACCAATAACATAAGGGAGCCCATGAAATGTTAAAGACTTCAAAGGATGAGAGAAAAACTATTTGCATTTTGGGCCTGATCCAAAGCACATTAAAGTCAAGGGGAATCTTTCCATTGGCCGCAACAGATGTTCTGACTCGAGGAAGTTTTGATGCAAGTTATTGACATAACAGTAGACCAGCAAGACCACAAAATCCACTTTCTGAAGAAACCGAAAGTCAACTTTGCTAAACACTGATTTACTGCTTTTCATCATGGCAGTTGTCTCTCAGCTTCTCCCAGGACAGTCTTTGTTGCCTCTCCTGTTGTCCCCAGCACATCTTTCTGTTCGATACCCCACATTCATCCCAGCTTTTACACCTACACTTTCTTTTCTCTTGTTCATGGCTTTTAAGTTCTTTCTCAGTCTGCAGATATGTAACTTCCTAATAGTGATGTTTAATTCCACAGAAGCGACTCAGGAGACAAGTCACTACACAGGTCAATATAAAAACTGTCAAAATCTGTTTTGATAGATCACTACCTATAGAGCATACAGGTATCAACTGCTTTCAGTCTTGAACAAACTCCTAGTGGATCTAATAACAGATGTAAACTGCTAGCTGCTCTCATCTGCTTGAGAGTAATCAGATTAATCAATGTTGCTTCAGCAATCTCTGCTCTACTCCATCTATGTTTAGTGCAACTTTTCATATCACACAAACATAATAATGCCTTCTATACCAGGGCAGAAAAAACCTGTTCATGTAAAGGACAGGAAGCACACTGTGGTAAACGAAAACAAGTGACTGGACTTGTAACTTATTATTTAAATAAGCTTGAATAATTTATTCCTTTTAGGAAGCAAGATTTTTCCTGACATGACCCAAAAAAAAAATGAACTAGTAAAAGGAGTATTTCTCTAGTACAAATGTTATTAACAAATGCCACAGCTATTCTAGGTGTGTCACTAGTAAGCACAATCAAACCCACTGCAACAGAACCAAAAAAAAAAATTTACTAGGACATTCTGTACATTTTTCTTCCTCTCCATACTTCACAATTATAAGGACTCCTCATATTTCACGGTAAAAGGTTTTATTTCTTGGTTTCTGCAGCTCAGGTAATGATATCATAATTCAAAGGTGGTGTAAGGCTCACTATAGCTCTGACCTCGTAAACAATTTTAATATCCCTTCTCCGCATTTTAACAGATATAGGACTGCACCTGAGCAGCCAATATCTCCTCAGCAGTTACCTGTTTATTCAACTTCTAAGTGAGCACATGTGCTGCACATTAAAACCAACCTGGATGCAAAGAGAAGGCTTCCATCTGTGCAAAAGGGCCATCTTTCAACAAATATCACAGGTGCATGGGAAGGAATGCAAAATTAAGCCAAAACACAGCACAGATCCAAAAAAGCAAGGCACACAGCACCACACCTGCTGTGTGCATCTACTCTGGGCCACCTGAAGTATCAGAGATGGTGTGTTGCTCCTGAGCGACAAGAGCAGTGCTGCTGCAAAGAGGGGTGGAGGGAGAACCCAGGCAAAAGCAGCATTTGTGCTCCTTTTTCCAGGTAAGCCAGTAGCAGGGAAAGCTCTTCATGGCTACTCCACAGCAGCCCTGTCACACAGTATCATTACCACAGGCTCAGATGAGGATGCGACACTAACGCCAGTAAAACAAACCAGCTTCGAACCTGTTATGCAGAGCCAGGATCTGCTGGAAAAGCCATGGCCTGTTCAGTGTCCCGCTGCAAAGGACTGGAACAAACTGACAGAGGAGTATCCAAGATGCCTAAAGAACGTTCTGTTTAGCTGAAACTAGCCGGTTAAACTGGAAAACTGAAATGCACAGCAAGAGCTTTAGCAGCCAAAAGACCTCTTCAGACTGAAACAGTTTCTCTTGGAAGGAAAGAGGTCAGGAGACAGTATGCTCAAGTCTCTGTTTCTAGGTCAGACCTCAAGAGCTATGTTTCAGCTGTAAGACAATGGGGATCCTGTAACAATGGTACAAGAGCACTTACCACAAGAGATGGGGATGGAGATGATCCCAGTTAGTCTATTCCCCAGTCCCACAGGAGGATAACCTGTACTTAAACAATGCTACTAGATGTCTAACTTCTAAAATCCTCTGACACAGAGTTTCCCCCACATCCCTGGGCAATCTGCACTGGCACTACAGATCTCTGTAATTACGATTTTTTTTTTTTTTTAACTTGGGTCTTGCCTAATCTTCTGTTTTTGCATTTTAAGCCCGTTATTCCCTGCCTTGTTATCACCTCCATTTTTACAGCCACCTTTCTACACACCTCTGGTTAAAGAAGAAAGGTGAGAGATATTTCAAAATACCTTCAACTTTAGGCAAGTCCAACCTTTGAATGCCTAAAAGTGAGCTGAACAGTAAGCACTAACATAGGCAAAAGATGCCTTAGTCCCTTAAGACTGCTTAAAGGCTACAAATCCATCAGTCAAGGTCTGGACTAGTTAAAAACCCAGCGCCTAGTATTTCAATTATTTCCTTCTGGAATAAGGCCAAAATACACTTGTGGAAGTGAATAGGTAAAACAGAATCCACTACTTTGTGAAAAACCTCTAAGGAACAAATTGAAAAGTGCTCTCAAAAATTTATTTCCCCTTACCACATGTATTTATTTATTTATTATCTAAGCTCTGCCTGCAAGATTCACAATGCTGTGCTCAGGGCAATAAACAATTTATTTTGAGAAACCATGTACAGACTGAATGAAGATTTAGGAATAACAACCTAACACAGAAAGAGGCAGGTCAGATCAACACTGGGATATCTAGATAGTATCTCTATAGAGCATCGGCAATGCTTAATAAGTTTAAATTTATACCACACTTCTGACTCTTTGGGTGGTTTTAACATAAAAAAATGCAATAAAAAAGTGTCTGGCAAAAGACAGGAGTTATTTTCCAAAAATAGTTGTGAGGTCTGATTTTCTTTTTTGACTCATCCATAGCCTCACTACCTGGCTGACAAATTCCCCAGACAGAATCAGTGAGAGCAGTGGCATCAACCAGGTCTGGGTCTCTTGACCGTGGAAAAACTCCTGGGCAATATTAAAAGGCTTTTTCTGATTCCAGCCAGCACTATGGCAGGGGAGAGGAAGAGCTTTCATCCTTTTAATCATAAAGAATTGTAAGTAAGTTGTCAGAGAATCTTCATATTCACTTCAGATTGTTTTATAATGGGCAAATTCCACCCTTCTCTATACTCTGACAACCCTTACTAACTCTGAGTGACACAAGTGTAATATTTGACCTAATTGCATTTTAAAGCCCAAATAAGCTTCTTGCATTCTAAACTGAGACAGACAACTTTTTTCTTTGCCCTACCCACAAGTCCCTGTGACACAATACTTCTGACACATTGCAAATTTCTGGAGTATTATTCCTTGCAAACAAGTATCTTCCTTGTTATTTAGCTGGGCTGAAGGGCAGTTCACCGTCATTCATGGCAGAGGCACAGAGAGGAGTGAATAGCAATTACTCAGCATTTGTTAAAGCAACGGCCTCACCTTTAATAATTGCACAGTCACATTTCTTTCCACAGGGTCAACCAGGACTCCGGAAGGGAGACTTGCTGATTGACACAAATATGTTTGTATTTCAAAGGGCAAACTACAAAGTCAAATAAAAGGCAATGTTTGCACAAGAGTTAACTTTGTCATTCAGCATTCTCAAAGAGCTTAACAATCCCACGGAAAAATGTCTCTCCTTTGCTACACTACATTTTTAACTCAAACTTTAATACAGGTGTATGGAGAGGTCAAATTAGCATGATTGCTGCAGAAGGCTAGCTAAACACACAACCACAGTAAAGAGGAGTTAGTGGTGACCTTTAAAGAAGCACAGCAATACGATGGGCAGAGCTCCTGCCCCCCAGCATCCCCACAGTGAACTGGCAGCAGCTAAAAACTCAAGTTAGAGCAACAGGGTTCTCTAACTGCATAGACAGACAAACCAATGTCCAACCAAACAGGAAAGACAGAGGAGATCTCCTTCTGCACACTCTCATACTCCAATCACAGTTCATCTTGAACTAAAAGGACTAGCTTTACACAGTCACCGTCCCAGTGCAGCCTAATGGGAAGGAGATGAGATAATAAGGCCAAATACCACCCTCGGGAGTGCACCACTCGTGTTAAGACAAGGGCAGTTCCCTGCAGTGCTGGATCAGCCCCATGGTGCCTCTCCACCAGCCTCAATCACAGCCAGTGCTCCTTTTCACAGTGGACGAGATCTCCTGCCCCTCTGTGGAGCCAGCTGCCCTCCTTGAAATTGCTGCAGTCATGCTCCTTCCCCTTCTGCCGCAAGTGACTGTAGGTGGATTCTGTTCTCTCCTCTCACAAATTAAAAAATCCTAAAGCTATAAACAGATCCTTTCACAGTGCCCACAACGCTTTGAGCTCACTTTCCCAAGCTATTGGGTGTGTTGAATTCAAGGTTACCAAGTACATTAATTCTGGGCACACTGAAACTGGGCACTGAGAGCATGTCTTCAAAGAGCCACTGAGAATTTTAAGGTGAATCAACTAAATGGATAAAGGATCTGCACATGGGTAGATTCAGCCAAAAAGGATGGAAACAGTCTTGTGGGTAATTAGTGATGTACCTTAAGTTATGCGCACTGACTTCACTCCTTTAGCTGATTGCTTTCAACTTTCCTCCCCACAGAGACAGGCCTTTGAACCTCAAAGCATTACAAAACTCTGTACATTATCAGCCACGTCCATATGCATGTGTGTTGTACTCAGCACCCACTGAAGTGTCCTGTCCAGCCTAAAGTATTGGATCCAATATTTTCATCTTGTATGGATTTTTGGAAGTAGTCCAAATTTGGGTAGCCTGACAGAAGTGCATCTGAGAGTAGCACAGCACAGTTTCTAATGTGCCATGGGAATGACTTCAGCAACAAACCTCAAAAAAAGTTCCTTCACATTAAGTGTAACTATTGCTACTCTGAGATTAAATATTACCTGGAAATTACTCTCATTAACTGCAGAGTCCTTGATTAATGAGGAGGTGGATTGTGCATAGGGACCTGGTCCTGATTTCTTTCTTATTAGCTCTACCTTAGACACTACTGATCACCACAAAAATAAATGAGGAAATCCAAGTACTAATTACGAGTGGACAAAATGTGTCAACCTAATAACCGTGTTACAAGACTTCAGAGATTAAGGGAAGGCTGGCAGATGTGCAAGATGCAAACACCGAAGCCACTAAAAAGAAACAGCAACAGAACTCTGTTACCTTCTCGCATCTCTGGTGTGCGAGACCACAGGAAGCCTCCCAAGAAATAGTCTCCATTTCAGAACAGCTCCAGAGCCATCTTGATTACTGCAATCATTTGTTCATTATTTTAACACTGATGGCCACAGGAAGAACCTTCAATGCTTACCCCCACTCCCAAGCCCACATGCAGGCGCTGCCTCTCCCACTGGGGCACAGACACTGAGCACTGCCCCAGGGAGCCCTAAGCCAGGCAGCAGGAGTCTGGCAACCAGAAAGCCAAGGACAAGAGAGAGCATCCCACCTGGTGCTCCTGGAAGGTGCTGCTGCAGGTGTGCAGGCACCCAGGCAGGGGCTGCAGACCACACATGGGGGAAGTCAGAACCATCTTCTTCAGTTTGTCGGCAAACACAGTTGTATCTAAGCATCTCCTGCTATACTTATCCAGCACCCATTGCCCCCAAGCTGTGAAACAGTAGGGACTGCCCACACACCCTCTTTTTAATTTGTGTTTACTTGTCTCTTGAAAAAGCCCAGAGAAATCTTCTACACACACCAGCTGAGTACAACAAAACCGAATACTCCAACATCAGAAGGCGTTCAGCCAACTTGTGCCCTACGACTGATCTCCTATTTCTCCATACACTTTCCTTCTAATCCTGTTTATAATTACACAAGCTGTCTGATCTTCCCAAAGCTATCAATTCCCTCAAATCCATTTTCAAATTGCCATCCTTGAAAGATCCTGGGCACTGGATCAACCAGTCTCAGCTTGATGCAACCCATGCCACTATCGAAGGCTCCCCGAAAACGCAGGGATGCAGCTGGCCAGACCCCGAGCAAGGGTTGCCCAGCCCCAGCAGAGAAGAGGCGAGGGGAAGGTATTGATCCGGTCCTTTTAATATGCTAATTTGCCCATTGGCTGCTTCAGTCATTGCTAGGTTGGACACTTCAAAAGGAAACTGTTTTCAAAGCAGAGATGTCTTTTTCAACAGCAGAAAACACTTAAAACTGAAAACAAATGAATTCAAGCCCCAAGTTCACAGAAGCGCTGGTCGGTATTCTTCAGCTCTCCAGACAGAAATGTTTGATGTATGGAAAGACAGACTTGTTAATTAGGGCTATTAAAATGTGGCCTGGCAAAAAGCCTCTGAGATTTAAAATAAGAAAATCCACACCCTCTAAGTGCACACTTCATTAATATAAAGATAGTCTGTATTAGTATTGAAAAAATTCAGCCATAACATCTTGAAGTGTTCCATTGATTCACACACACACACACACTCTTCACAGAAGAATAAAATGTAGTTAAAATTCAATTTCTGTAATTCAATTTCTGTAATTCAGCATCAACACTGGAAAACATTTTGGCCCTTCTTAGCATTGATAATGGGGAAAATAAAGGCAGTTGTTCAATCCCTTCAGACTGCTGAGAACACACAGTGAAGGCCAGACAAAACCCTCAGTGTGACAGAGACATTATTAAAGTATTTCAGAAAGCAGCAGCATTATTGACTAATGCCTTTGTTACCAACACACAGTTCTCAATCACTGGCTAAATACAATGTGAGGAATTGATACAATGGCAGGATTTAATTACTGGTCTGTGGAAGCACTAAAATATGTTACACACACAAGTTGTGCAGATAGAACAAAAGTCAGTTGAGTGTTTCACATCCGTGTTTGTGGCTCGTATCATGCTTCTGGTAAAACCCGAGGTGAGCTGTGAAAACCAGGAGTGTTCTCCAAGCTAAGGGAGATAATGTGTATTAGCTCTGACCCACCAGCATATTACTCTGCTTTCAAAGTTTAAAGAGACGCAAACTTGAATTTCCCTTCAAGTATGTCTTTATTTCCAAGGCTAAAGTCAGCCTTGCTTGCCAAGCAGAAGACCTGAACCCAGATGCAAGAGGAGCTTAAATCACCAAGCTCAGTCTGATCCTTCTTCTCTGGACCCTGACCTGAGACAGCCACAGCCCATCGAGCTCGGTGCCAGCTACATCAACAGCACCAGCCACATCCCTCCATGCCCACCTGCCCTGGCATTGGAAGGAATTTGGGATGCTGCTGACCTCTAACCCCTGGCTGCAGATGACAAAAAGCTACGGGAGAGAGTAGGCAAATGGGGAGAGCTGACTGTCAACCTGACACTGGTTCTGGAGCATACAGCAGCATGAGAGCAAACTCATTCACAGAAACAAAGCATGAAGAGGTAACATGAAACCATAACACCAGAAAATGTGAGCAAAATGGAACTTGCTTGCTTGCCACTAAATTGTCAGCTTTATGGGACTTCATGCTGAACGGTATGAAAAAAAATCCAATTTGCTTTGAAGCACATTAGTCTAACATCCTAATTATTGTTTACATTGCCATTTGCCTTCTATTAAGAATTGAATAATTACCCAGCGCTCCATAGTTTAAAAATACAAGCAAACAGGATTATCTGGGTAATTAAGACACTGTACTGCAGCTTTGTAGTGTGGCTGTACAAAGCATTCACATATACAAGCAGAAGCAATAGTTATTGATCTCCTTAGTTCAAATAATGTTTCAGGGAGCTCCAGCATGTACGATGGGTCCCTCACTAGAGACAGGTGACCAATTGCTTTTGAGGAGTGAGGAGGGGACACAGGACACTAGAGTCAGACTTCACTCTGGTCTTATCTCAACCACAGACATCCTGTGGGCCTCTGGGAAGGCTTCCTAGTCTTCCATCCTCCAGCTGCTGCAGCACAAGAGCATCCCTCCTCCTCCTCTTCCTCCTGCCCAGGACCCCACCTTTGCTCAGGCTGCTGAAACCGCCTCTTCAAAGCCTGAGCCATGCAGCACCAAGCCCCCAGGGAACCCAAGGCCTGTTTTCCCTGCACAGCTCTTTCACTGGGTTTGTACAGATTAACAATAGTGAGATTTAAACCCACCCATCTCTAAAGAAAAAAGTAAAAACCAAACCAGCAAATGGAGTTTTTTCCTAGGCATCCATAACTAAATGAGCCAAAGCAAATACCAACTGTACAGCACAGCTTTTTTTTTTTTCCCCTCCTTTTCTCCTCCAAACCTTAATAGCCCAACCATATTGTACTTTAAACAGCATGACCTCCCCTTCTGGGTGACTATTAGGACAAAAGCAAAGTTTTTGCACGTTCCTTTGTTATTTTAAAGAGCATTTCCTCCATTTAATTATGCCACCAGGTTTCACACTGCGCAGTTTACTACCCCTGTGAAATTACCTTCAAGTTAAACACTAATTGGACATCCAACAAAAACGAAAACTCCCCACAACCATGTTTTTCCTTCTGGTTTCTTATAGGATGTAGCCCCAACACGATCGAGGTCCCAATTTCATACCACTGATTTATAAAGACACAAAATGAAAAACAGTACTTTAAAGAAATATAGTACATTCATGCAGCATGTGTTCTAACTTATATCAATAAACCTTTCAACAAATCCATTCTGAACAAGCCTGTGTTTTGGGAGCTTTTAATGAGCCTCAGCTTTATTTCAAGCCAAAGGCAATTTTAAGTAAAGTTGAAATAAAGCAAAGTTAAAAAGAAAAGAAAGCCACTAAACCCAAAAATAAAATAAAATATGGGTTCTCGTATAATCATGAGGCTTAAGAAAGCAGAACTTTTCTCACAGATTATTTTCTTTCAATAAATAAAGACAGCAGAGCGTTTCTGCATGTTTACTTACCCAAGTGCCGGGAGCCCCTTTTCACCACACTCTAACCACGGGCCAAGGCCACTTCTGCAGCCCGCACGGCAAAGGGAAGGGCACTAGACCAGGGCTGAGCAGGTCCTTGGAACCAAGCACAGAAAGTGTCCAGACAAGGAGTAATGCTTTTTTATGCATGTGTGTGCACAGAGGGGATCCCACCTGCTGAACATGGTCACCCCCCCCCAGCTGAGGATGCAGCTATAGAAGGGCTTAGTGATGGAGAACATCTAGAGGAGATGACACACAAGAATCTGCAGCCCCACCAGGCATAAGAAGCAGCACTTCCACACCTCAGCCATCATTCCGCAGAGGAGGCCAGGGTTTTGGAGCCCAGCACTTTCCCACAGGCTGGCTTGAAGCTGCAGTTTGGGGCAAGAGTGACAGTCAGCCACAGTCAAGAGGAGACTTCGAGACATGAGGAGCACACTGTGCAAATATTACGCTATCTCTTAAACAAAGAGATAAAAAAAAAAAATCAAAACAGAAACATTTGCATAAAATCCAAATCTTTGAGCTCTGCATAAACAGAAGATTTTGGCTGGCTTTTCCAAAGGAAGCTCTTATCTCCTTTGTGAAGTGGGGAAATGGGTGTGCTACTTTGCATGAGGGTGTATACAAAAGATGTAAATGAGGAATTTGCTGCATGCAAAAGGCAAAGCTGGCGACAGCTGCCAATCCCCGTTCACAGGGAGAGCCTCCCTAGTCTCTAGCAGGAGGAAGGAGAAGGGAACCAACATGTTTGCTTCCCAGGGAGGTGAAGCAGGCTCTGAATATTCATAAAATGTCCATTTAGTCATGGGAGTGTTAATTGTCTCTGATTCACAAAACTGTGTGACCTCACCTGCTCCCTGCAACATTTGAAAAGGATGTGGCATAATGGAACGAAACCAGATAAGATATTTATCTCACAAGTTTGGGGGGCTTTTTAATGCAGTCTCAAAAGACCTTAGTGTACTGCTGAGCATTTCTGTAATCACTTCTCACAGGCGCAATAAAGACCAAGCTCAGTGGAGCATATTATTAGACAGATAATAACCCTTACCCAGCCAAGATCTAAATACTGAACTCATCACACACAAGATGAGCTGTCTGGAAAGCTTTGTTTTGCCCTTTTTTTTTTTTTTTCCTATAAGAACACACACAAAAACCAGAAGATGTGCTGTAAGTCCCACAAAAGACTACCCAGACCTACCATGAAATTCATACCACCACAGCAGCTCATCTGGCTTTGATTCTGAGGATCGTGCTTTTTACCAGTAACACACAGAATAAGGACCAGATACTGCTCCCCCGTGTACTAGCAGAAATTTTGTCAGGAATTCAGAAGGAAGCAATCCCAGCCCTTCTCCCAAGCAATACATGAAGGGACAACTGCTTGACAACTGTAGCTTGACTTCTGAGGAGGCCAGGCAGGAGAAAAGCAATAGAGAGCCTGCAGTGACATTTAAATGGAGATTTTGAAATGCACCAGGTGGTACCAAAAAAAAAAAAAAAAAAAAAAAATCACAGAGAGAGCAACCCTTGGAAGATCTATTGAGCTACATGAGAACATAACCAAATCAGCAGAGAGGAGAACCAACTAAATTTGGTTCAGACAGACTGTGTTTCAGTATCGCTCCCAGGCCCCGCCTGGTAGCTTCCATCTTCTCAGCTCCTTTAAAAACGTAACATGTTGAGTCTATGCATTTTTTTCCCCTCAGCCAAAAATAATCAACCTGAAAAAAAAATCCTTCTGAAATCTCAAATCTGCACAGTCTTAGTCACCCTTCTGATTACCCTTTTGTGCAGCCAGACTGTACACCAGTGCTATTCTGACAAAAAAAGTTATCTATGACTAAAATGGGAAAGTACACACAAATTATTTTACTTCCCCACCCCTACAAAACCCACCATCCAAAAATCTTATCACAGAAAAACATAATTAGACTGTATGCTTCTGATGTAATCTGAACTGCTGCTTTCAACGATCACAGCCACTCTTCAAAGCCTCTGAGATAAAAAGAGTCTTATCATTCAAATTATTACTTTTTAGGGATGCTCTTATCAAAGTTCGAAGGAAAATTCTAAAAACAGCAGTGATATGAAACCAGGACTGAGCCATATTTTAAATGACACTGGATTTTCTGCCAATTGGCCAATTCACAACTCAGAAGAAGCAAGTGTAGATGAAGACAAAGCTGTTGGCTCTCATAACCTTTACAGTATCACAGTAAAAATCTCAACTGTCTCACATATTTATACTAAATGGCAGGTCTAAAATTGAGATTTGTAATTTCACAGCATCAAAATCATCACAGATGGCTACAGTCTATTGCTTCTTTAATCTGTCTTTTCTCCCTTCCTGCTTGTTTCCCCCCCTCCTCCTTTGAGTTAGAAAGATATGTTTTATCATGAGGAAATCGTAACTAAATCCAAACCACATTATATTAATGTGTAACAAAACAATTTACATAACAATGATGCATACAAGAGAAGTTGAAAATTACTTTATGTCTCAGCTTTGCCCTAAAGCACTAATTGCCTTAGCCTTGAGACATGCCACTAGTTGGGATAGTCATGTTCCATCAACAATATTCCACATTTATGCTCTCCTAAAGGGACAGCCATTAACACAGAACATTTGAGGGAGAATAAACAGTAATAGAAAATTTAAAAAAAAAACAACAGCAAACTGGATTTTTTTTTTTTTTTTTTTGCATTATGTTCACAGCTACAAGTTCCTCTGCAAGCAAAGGATCAGTGCTCACCTAATATAAAGTCAATAAAGTCAGCTGGGAAAAAAAAGTAGCAATCAGAGGAAGGACAGTGTTTTGTCATCATATTCAAACACCTCCATATCACCGACACAATTTTTTAAAAATCCCGGTCAAGGTCAGAAAGTCATTAACTCCCACTACAGGAATAACTTCAGATGTGAAGTGGCTTTCCATTATGCTTCCCACACACACATCAGAAATTAAGCAAAGGCAGCTCAAGGAAAATGCATTATTTAAAAATCAGGAGGTTGAGTGAACTTGAAGCAGCTCAAAGGAGAACCCAAGTGCCAGCTGGTCTGCCCCAGCACTGCGTGGCAGGGAGCAGGTCCCAGGAGAAGACAAGGAATTCCAACATCAACTGTGGATCTCCCAACAAGTGCAACTGGCCTTAACTATTTCTGCCCACTGAGCTTTTGTCAAACATTTAAGATCTTAATCACCCTAACTCTGACCTAAGGATCACAAGGGAAGATGGATGAGGAAACGGACAACCTCTGACCTTTCCTTGGTTTTGTCCTGCCACAGCCAACCTATTGAAAAACAATTGAGGTGGAACCTGCTCACCAGTTCCAGTCCCAGACCAGCAACCTTTTACAGACTTTCCCAAACTCAAACTCTCTCCCCCTGCCCCCAGTCCTCTGTTTCAAAACAACAGGAATCCTCCTCACTTCATCCTCCTCCTCCCTTCCAAAAACCTGTCAGAGCAGAACATTTGCTAAACGATGAAATTAAGAGGGGAAAGAAAAGGGGAAACCTCATTCAATGATGTCAAAGGCCAAACTGCTTTAACAGCCTCGCTGGAAGCCAGAGAGGAGGTGCACAGTTCTGGTGAGCGTCATGAATTCACCAAGAGGAACTTCCCAGTAAACTGTTCTGGCTGGAGAATGGCAAGTGTGAGAAAAGGAAACCACAAATAACCGCTGATGAAATGGATTTAGCACTTTCAAATTATGTGCTGGTTCGAATACTTTCAAAGTGACTAGCACAGGCCAACTTCACTCTGAAGAGCCCAAGAGACAGAATGTTTCTATTGCCTTTGTCAATATGGCATCACCTGATCTTCCTCTTAACTGGGAAACAGAAAATTGGGTTTCCTGAGCCCAGAATTGCTCAGGTGCAGCTGAGACCCGTTAGGTAAGCTGACATTCATCTCTAAGGTCTAGTCCAACACTACAAAAATAAATTCAAAGTGCATGCCAGTATAACCACTGCCCACCAGTAAAACCTCAAGAGATTTCCCCTGAACAACACAGGATTTGTTAGGCAATTAGCTCATCACATCTGGGCCACTGACGCTGAAAAATGGTAGATCTGTGTCAATCAGAGCGACCCAGTGCTGACCTAATAGGCCTTTAGGAGAAAGCAGAATAATCCCTGTGCAATAAACCAAGATGTGCTCCCCCCTCATTCACTTCCTCCTCTCAGAAGCCAGGCCGTAAACGTGTCGAGACGCTTTGCCCAGAAGTTATTGAGCTATTAAGAGAGTAACAATATCTCCACGGCCACCAAGGGCTCTCCCCACATCACCCAGTCACTACCGCAGTCACAGGTTCACACATCTCACGATAAACAGGTTTTTAAGTTTCCATCTCACTGGATTCAAAAAATCAAATAAAAAACAACCAAAAAAAAGAAAAAAAAAAAACCTGAGTAATTTACCCCATAGAGGTATTGTCATTGTGCTGCTCATCTTGCAGTTCTCTGTACAGCCCACACCAATTTTACTGCCACTATATCATACATAAGCTTTGGTCATATAGCAAAAAACTCTAGAAATTAAGGCTGAAGTTTACTCTTAGTGCTTCTTTCCCAACAAAGCTTAATTTCAACACATTATTGAACTTCATGTTGACTGTAGATTAGCATTTAAAAGAAATCAAGTAAGACATTCAAAAGACACCATTCTCTCAGGAGTCCAGCCCAAGAGCAGTCAGTTACTTGCTTCTCTAACTTGTGCTTAGTCTCAAGATCAAAAAATGACCTCACAAAAAGCACACCAAGAAGACGTAAGGCAATTGGCTCCAAAAAACCTTTTCCAAAAACATGGTTCCAAATCCCCTAAGGAGCTGAGCACCTTCAATTCAGCACCAGGCAAAATTAAGCTCGCTGACCTGTGCAACAATCCATTTCAGTTTGATCTTAATTTATGCTTACATGAGCAAGAGTTTAGAAGCAGAGGCTAAAGATATTTTATTTATAAACTCCCTTCTCTCTTTCCCTAATCTTTTACAACTTCTTTTTCCAGAAAAGGGAGGTGCAGAGAATATAGGTATTGAGATTTTTTTCTTTTAGGAGAATCTGTCTTTTATACACACTTTAATCCCCAATTCTGCAGCACACAGGATGGTGTGTGTGTGTGTGGGAGGGTGGGGTGGAGACTTTTAGCATTTCTAAGAGTATCCTAGCACCTCTATTATTTAACTGACAATGGAGACTCTCTGAGAAATGAAAATATTTAACAAAGGCAGCAGTGTCAAATATCAAAGGGTATTTAGTGCTAAAAATTTGCAACAAGTAAAACACCAAAGACTTCCACTTCCCAAAGTGGGAAAGTAATCCAGCTAAAACTCCTGTCCCTGCCTCCCAGACTGGTTCTTAACCCACTGCATTATCCAAAGGAGACTTTGCCAGAATTTCCTGTGCTTAACAAAGTTCACTTGAAAGATCTGTCTCTTCAAACAACGGTAGCTGAACTGCACTGTTATGCAGTCATTTACATTTCAGTGACTATCACGAGCCAAATCAAATGTAGGCCCCTGCTAGAAAATGTGTTTCACCTTCTGCCTATTATAGCAGTATCATTTGTTTTACATTATGTAATTCTTAGCCTGGCCACCTGGAGCTATTGGACTTCTTTAAACCCCTCTGTCCCACCAAATCCCATGGGGCTGCTAATTACTGGCTTTACTCCATTTACTCTCGTCTCTGATTCAATTATGCATTCAACTAAGCCCTAATGAAGAGTACAATATGGCTCATCCTACCTTGGCATTCACCATTGCGTTCTTCATAGCCAGCATTGCACAGACAGTTGCCAATGGGCACCAGCCATTCGCCATCTGCCCCACAGTACATTTTTGGCACATCCTTCTCTTCTGAGTTGTTGACACAGGAGCCACGAACCTCCACCAGAGAGGATGTATCAGCCCCAGTAATGGTGTCTGGAAACTGTGCCAGGTTCCGAACTGTCAACGGGCACTTCTTGTAGAAGACACGAACAGAGACCAAAGCAATGCAGGCACCGACATCCTGAAAAGCCAAATAAAACCCTTTCTTGCTGAGTGGTCCCACATCCCGTATCTCTGTATTCAGCTTCATGATCCTGTCTCCAATGTCCACCTGGGTGAAGCTCTCATCAGCAGCAATGGTGTCGATCTTGGCAAACTGGCTCTCTCGAATAAAACGCTCCTTATCATTGTTTGATTCATAGTAATAAAGGTTGAAAGTCTCTTTGCAAGTTCCCATGACACCCGGCAGGCTGTTGCAGTCTCTGAGTGTGAACTTGATTTCAATATATACCCTTTGAGCCCCCTCACGGGGAATCCAATCAGTTCGTAGCCAGTTATTCTGACTGGGCTCCATCACGTTGCAGACTTGATAGGTACGGATCGGAGTGTTCTTCTCATCCATAATGCTTACTTCCTCCCACTGCAGAGAGGAAAAGGGGAGGAAAAATACACATCAGCATTAAAAGGACCAACTGAGCTTCACAGCAAACAATCTGCACTTTTGCCATTACAGGAAAACAAACAAACAAAGAAACAAAAACAAACCAGCAGACCAAGCCACAGCCAGGACCTCAACCACTTGGAAATTAAAGGAAGAATTTGTTCAGGAGAAACGAGTTCTAAATCAAGTAATGCCTCAAGTAGCAAACATGTTTTAAAGGCCCTCTGAACCAATCCAAGAATGCTGCATCAACTGGGTTTATTTGCACTACAGGTCAGTCCACAGGACCCTGGTTAGATCAGGGCTACATACAGGACTTCACAGCCTCACAGCGTAGAACTGACCTACAGTGTCTTCTCTGCAGCGGATAACACAGGGGCTCTGTCTTGTACATGGGAATATCCAACACTGACACAGCATGACTTGGTCACACAAAAAGCATGAGACAGAATAACATCCACATTTCTGGCATCACTATCACATAGTTCAAAAATTCTTAGGCCAACCCTTATTATTTCTCTAAGCTGCCAATGCCTTTCCGGGGCTACCCATATCCCAGACACTCAGCAAACAGTCTTGACTTCAGAGCTGGGCAGAAATAGCTGCCTACAGAGAACTGGGTCCTTGACTTGGTGGCACTTAGGGAAGGAACAACAGGTAAAGAGACAACAGCATCAGTCTACCAGCAACACCACCATAACCTTGTTATCCAAACAGAGTTTCTTACTAGTGTGAAGATGGAAAAAGAAGGAATATTACATATCTTTCTCTGCAGGAAATGTCAGGAAACAGCTACATTCATATCATCAAAAACCCAAAAAGGTTAACAGAGAGGTAAAGTGCTGAAAGATCAGGGTAGCGGCATGCTCCAAAACTGTTACACCCCTCAAATCAAGTTCAGACATCTTCAGAAGTGCCAAACTAACAGGCAACATGACTATGAAAAAACAACAATACATGTAATCCAAGGAGGGTATGGAAAGAACAGATTCATGAGTTCAGCACAATGAACTTAGAAAAGGAAAGCACACATACCCAACAGTTCTGAAAAAAAATTGCTTTAAGTATTATCAGAAACAGAAGAAAGTTTATCACAGTGCTGTCCTGGTGAGAAGGGAAAGTAGGAGCAGTAGGGAGACAAATCTTTCCAGAAAAAAAAACCCAAACACATAGCACTTCAATTTATATTATTCAATTTATTCTTCTTTTAAAAAATATTAGATAATGATATGCTGACTAGGTTTGCAGGCAATACAATGAAGCATATAAAGTTATCCTTAGAAAACAGTAATAACTTTAAAGAGACTTCCCAGAAGTGCTTTTCAGAACTACTGAAGCCATGGCTTTGATAAACAGAAGCCTTCTTAACGTTAAAGGGCTTCTTGTATAATATCCTGCATTCTTCTCACAAGGATTGCTCTTATGCAAGTGATTTTTACTTAAAAAGCTTCCAGCTTAGCTGAATCCGTTTATAGAATGACAGCAGTTAGCACCATGAGTCACTAGGAGCAGAAAGAATAATATTTTATTTGCTGCCTAGAGATAACTGCAAATTAAAATGAAGGAGGGGGGAAAATCAATACTCAGCATGTCACTCCTTTTCAGAGAAAAGGAAAAAATAAATCTTAAAAAGTCATCTATCAATGTAAAGCGTAACATGTTGTTAGTAAGAAGACAGATGTTTAATTTACAGCTGCCACAGAGCTAGTTTAGAGTTACAATATTGTCTTTATGATCCATCACTTTCCATTCTGCTTATCTTCAGATCCTCTATGCTACCTATATTGTGTGTGGTACAAGAGAAAGGAAGAAGCAGAGGGAAATAATACTTGTTGATGGGATTTCCTTTAGTGCATTTACACAATGGAGGATGCTGCTGGAGGATTCAATAAAGAGACCGCTGAGGTCAACAGACAGACAGCAACTGAATTCAGCAACTTTTCGGATCAAGTTCTCAACACACCCCTTTCCTGACCAACACACAAATATACAGAGTCGGGTTTATTTCTAAACACACAAACAAAAAACAAATGTGTGTTTTTCTGACAGAGCTGAAAATAACTACAGCCCCAGATTTTCAGCCACTGAAAATGACTTTTAATTCTAAGTACGTGGTCAGAGCTGTAACTTTTTGCTTTCGAGCTGAAATTAACTTTTATAATTCAACTCTTCCCACAGTTTAATGATGCAGAGTAAAACATTCTGGGCACAAAACCTGCTTTTCAACTGTGAAATGCAAGAGTAAATCATTAATTACATTTATAATGCAATTCATTAATTCCTCCAGGGCTACTATATATTTGATTACTGCTCGTCACTGCTAAATTACTATGTTTATCTACAGCCCTTCTTATCCACACAGCTCTCACACCTCAGGAACAGTGTGCTACAGATCTAGAAAAATACCTTTTTAAATAGACAATAAAGTAAACACATTTAAAGAAAAACACTAAAGGACAGAATCTTCCCAGAAAGATAAAGGAGTTCATCACTGCTGCTTGAAATAAATCTGCAGCATATGAAGTTAAAGTAAATGCTTTCCAAGCACTGTATCTCAGAGACAGGCCATATACTCTTAAATTTTTCACTACAGGCTTAAAAATAGAACACACGTATGTAGGTTTAGTGAAACGAGTCACGTCCACAATAAGAGCACACATTTCCTTCTCAAGCTTGCATGGTGCTTTCAGAAGAAACATGGGGGGAAAGGGGAAATCCAACAGCCATTAATAAAATACATCTGTCCTCTGATCATTGATTCTACTGCTGACTTATTAAAACTTGTATTTTAGGTCCTGTTTTAATACACAGCATAGATACCCCTTGGAGAGCCAAATAAAAGGCCCTGTCTCATTAACCGACCTTTCCACGGTGCTGGATTAACAAGGAAGCCCGACTCTCACCGAGATAGAGTTGTACCTTTCCACACTGTCAAAAGATGAGGGCAATCGCCTGCAATGTGCAGTGAATGTGCACCGTGGGCGCTGCCAGAGGCCTGCCAATCACTTCCCCACTCTTTGAAAAACCGAGTTTTGGGGACAGCACAGCGTGCTCAGGCAGAGCACAAGCCAGGACCGTAGTCAAGTTCACCCAGAACAACAATGGGGGAGCAAAACAATCCCCCATTCTCCCATGTTATGGTTATTCAGAGCTTATGCATAATGCATCACCAGCCAACGCAACCTCGGATTCCTTCCGCTCACTGCTGTTTCCTTAGCTCTGCTTCTTCTAATTACGAGTGGGAACGCACACACACAAAAAAAAAGAAGTAAATTTGTAGGTTTCCTGAAGAATCCAGTGCTTTGTTGTGCACAGGTCCTGATCTTTCAGCACTTTTCTTTTTCAATCACTTTGACTTAGTTACTTCTGTTTAAAGATTCTAAGCTGCTTTTGCTCTTTTAATATTTAAGGGATTTGAGATTTTTTTTATATTAATGTTTAGTGTGCATTGCTGGCATTTTTCTTAAATTGTTCATTTGAAGAAAGAAAAGGCCTTTCTAATTGCTTATTAAAAAAAAAAAAGAGATCCCATGAAGTACAGTCTCCTCTATATCCCTGCAACTCTAAAGTCCAACATTTTCAGGAGTTTCCCACAGAAGCACTGGGCACCCTGCAAGTCAGGGCACAGATGAGGGAGCAGCAAGGTGTCCACCCACTAATATAAAGCTAAACTAAACAAATAAAGCTACCTTGCATGCAGTTCCACTAAGCAAAGCAAAGAGGCTCTAAGCCCCAGCAAAGAACCTCTTATCATCACACCACCACTGGGCAGTGCATTCAAGCAATCTCCTCTTCCAATTGTCTTATTGAAAAGTACATTGAAAGAAAGTGCAAGGAATCACCATCGAGCACTGGGTGCTGCAGTGTATTTGTTCAGAGACCCAAATGATGTTTACACCCTGAAATAGGGCAACTGGCCCATCACACCAAAAGGTCTGCTGTGTACATCGATCCCCATTCCTTCATCCAGAAATAGAACAGCAATTGCCCTGAACATCCCCCAGCCGAAACAGTCCACAGATAAAATAATAGCAGTCAAGAATGCCAATTCAGCCGGCGGATCACATTTCTTGTTGGTATTTCAGTTTTAAATAGGCATCTAAGCTCATGCCTCAACCAATCTCCTAATTCTGAAACCTCTTTTCTGCCCTTTTGGTTTCCACTTCTTCCATGACAGAACTATCCAAAGGGAGTATAGAGTTTCTCCAACAAAGAGTAATTCACTTGGTAAGCCAAGGAAGAAATCTGACCTCCTCACCACAATCAACAATAATCGAGCCATTAGGACTCTCTGAAAGTTACTAATCACCCCCTTTACCCTTTTGATCAGATAGCGGTTTAAAACTTACCCCTCCTTCCAGGGGACTTGCTATCCACCCCAGCTCTCCCTGAACTGATCTGGAATCCAGCAAGGTAACTGCAGAAAGGTACAAATAAAACATATTAAATTCCAGCTGCCAAGAGGCAATATTAAAATAAATCGTTTACCTGAACGTTTCCATATGTGTGGAGCACGATCGCATCCACCTTCCACTCGAAATGAAATGTTAGTTCCGACCGCGCCAATATCTTAAAAGACTTGGAAACTCTCTCAGGGGTAGGTCGGAGGAATCGCACGCTCGTTTCCCGGCGCGCCGGAGCCGCTCCCGGGCGCGAAGCAGCGGAGTCCCGGCACACCTGCGGGGGACAGCGGAGCGCCTCCCGGGAGCGCTGGGCACCGCATCTCCCGCCGCCCGGGACGGCGACGGCACCTCGGCGAGAAGCGGACAACCGGTACTTCCCGGGACCCCGGGAGGGCAGCCGAGCACAGAGGGACCTCGCGGGGGTTCCCCAAGGGACCGGCGCCCCACGCCCCCACCGCGGGACGACCGCGGGCTTCCCCCGCGGAGCCGCCGCCGGACCGTCGCGCAGAACGGGCTGCACCCCGGCCCCGGGGAACGGCGCGGAGCCGCCGAAAGCTCCCGGGAGAACCGGTTTAATGAGCCGCCCTCGCGGCTCGGGGCCGTCCCGACGCGGCGGCTCCGCTCCCGGGAGCGCTGCGGCCCCGCGGCCCGGCCCGGCCGGGGCAGGGACAGCGCGGGGGGACG